>OVBA01000277.1:0-77770 GCA_900406435.1 Lepidium aucheri
GAGAGGCGTCAATCTTGGAATGCACCTCAGTAAACTTCTGCGTGATTTCAGTAGCTGACACTTTCTGCCATTTAAGTCTCTCTTGTAGCAAAGTTAGAACCTTTGGTGGTTGTGTTGCAGTTGCTGGAGCTTGAGCTTCATACCCAGGAGGCACTATAGGAGCTGGCTGGAAATTCTAGTGATATGCCTGCTTAGGGACAAAAGGTTTGGAGTGAACATTCTGGGGTTTTGGTGGGTAGACCTGGTCTTGGGGATTTCCTATGTTTTTACTCCGATATGAGAGGTTGGGGTGTTGCTTGTAGTTGTTGTACTGCTTGTAACCACCACCTTGATTCTGTAGATAACTAATCTCCGCAACCTGATCATTCTCCTCCTCCTGAAGATGTTCATCACTAGTCATAAAGTGAACATGTTTCTGTTGGACCAGCAGCAGCTTGTCAATTTTCTCGTTCAGGTTCTTGAGCTCCTTCCTACTGATTGTGCCTGTATCAACTGTACCACGGACAGTCCTATCATAGTCCTCATTATACTGCCCATCTGCATGTGCCATATTCTCCACTAACTCCCAACCTTCATCCACATCCTTGTTTAGGAAATTTTCGTTGCTGGTAGTATCCAGGTGCCTTCANGAGGGGCCTTCGGATGTTGGGATGAACACCTCTGTAAAGGTTGCTAAGCAATGTTTCTGGAGTGTAACCATGGTGGGGGCACTGGGATTGATAAGTTTTGTAGCGCTCTCATGCTTCAGCAAATGTTTCATGGTTCTGCTGTGTAAAGCTCGAGATAGCACTCCTGAGCTTTGCAGTGCGAGAGTTTGAGAAGAACTTGCTCAGAAAAGCATTTTTACAGTCAGTCCAAGAAGTAATGGATCTTTGTGGTAAATGGTTCTCCCAAATGCGGGCTTTATCTCCGAGTGAGAATGGAAACACCCTAAGTTTAAATGCATCCTCATTGACACCATTAAGCCTTTGCAGACCACAAATGCGCTCGAAGTCGTCCAAGTGATCAAGAGGGTCTTCAAAGGGTAGTCCATGAAACTGCCTGTTCTGGATCATGGAGATGAGACTGCTCTTGATCTCGAAGTTGTTGTTCAAAATAGCTGGAGCCACGATTCCATTTCTCTGGGTATGAGTGCTTGGTGCATCTCCAGCTCCGATTATTCGAGGCCTCCTCTATCGAGGTCCATCCACAGGAGGTTGGTCGGTATGCTCAGGTGGAATTTGGTGTGTTTGCGAGTTTGCTGGAGGATTCATTTCAGGTGGATCTTCTGGTGCAGTTTCTAGTTGGTGTTTCTTTGCTCTCAACTCGCGTGGAAGTTGGTCAATAGTGTCAAGAGGTTGGAGTAGGTTATGTCTCCCCTGTGAATGTGTCTGTATACAATACGTGAACTCCACTCAAACAGTAGGTTGTAGCGGACTCACTGAATGTTGAAATCACCTGAAACAGACACAAAAGATAGTATCACAGGTGAGTAAGTAACAAGAAACAAAAAGAACTTGAGCTTAGAAAGTTAAAAATCCTAAATGTAACTAGCAAAAACCCATTTGGCAGCGGCGCCAATTTGATAACAGGATTTTACTCAAGTTTTCAAATCCTATTACACTAAAGTGACGGTGTAGTATAATAGGTGTCAATCCAACTGGGCATGTAGTTATCACTCAGAATACAGTAAACTATCCTAATTCAAGCCAATCAAAGTTTGGTTTGTCTAACAACCTAGATCGTACTTAAAATAAAAATGAACAAATCAATCTGCAATAATAAAGAAATTAAAACAAAGCAATAAGATGTCAAAAGTGAGTTTAACGCAAGGTAAGAAAACAGGTTCCTGAGGAGTGAGCATCACGGATCAGCGTGACTCTTAGAACAACTAGGCGCTTGACAACACTCAATAAAGCTAATCTCTAGGCAGCGAAAACAATAACAATGAATCCACTCTCCTGGCAAATAAACTCGAGTTTACTACTAACAAACCCTATCCCCATAGGCGTTTTATAATCTACTCGGCATGAATGATCAACCCGCTTAGAGCCAATTCACACCTCGGACATTCGATCCCTCAAGCCGAGTGTGTAAATCCCTGAAGTGGTTCAGTCATACGCTCTATCAAACACCAATCAGATGCTAGAGCGTCTCAGAACAAGCTCCAGTTGATCAGAATAGAGCTAGTAATTAACGCACCAAAACAGAAGAGATCCTAACAATTCTAACCTCAAGCAACCTAGAAAATCTAAACTTCACGCTGATCTAGCTCATCCTCAAGAGCCCTAGGTAACTACCCGGAATTCATGAAATTAACGCTACACAAAATTCATATTAGCCAACATAGATCAAACACTCGAATGGAAATTGAGATAAACACTGAACGTAAAACTAAATTGCATAAAAACGTAAAAACTCAAATCAGGAAGATTCGTTCTGGAATTACAAAAAGCTAATGTCTGCTCTCTCTAAAAAAAATAATCACTCGGATCAGAAAACTGGATAGCCCCCAAAATCATCCCCACTCGAAGTATACAGAGAACTCAGCACAAACACAATAAAATTTAGCCCAGTAAGAAAAAGGTCTAATCTTCAGTGGATCTTGAAGCCAAGCTCGATCCAGACGCTGATCAAGTCCATGATCAGAAACCTTGCATCTCAAGATAAAACACACTCGAACTACAGCTCAAGTGCAGCATGCGTTCGTTCGAGTGTCAACTCACACCTCGAGTTCTTCATGTGTCCTTCACCACTCCACTCCAGTTCAAGCATGATGGGACTCGATCTGCACTCGAGCATCCTCTGTTGTTTCCCAGCTCCAACCACAATCCAAGTGCTGCTACTCTGCATCTCTTTGCAGCCAATAGTCCAGAACACTCCATTTTTGCACCTTCAGTACCTAAAATCCCCTCGAATGCAATATGCATGTTGATGCAAATGAATGAAGCTATTTCGACTCTAAATGACGAGAATGTATTAGATGTACGTGTAAAAATTGCTAAATAGAACTCCTAAAATGTGCTAAAAACCATACATAGAGTTTTGTTCTGAGATTACAAGTTAAAAGTCTGCTTGCACGAAAATAGTAAAAACTTCGATAAAACTTAGATAATTCTTATCATCACAACCCAGGGTTTTAATACTTGGACCCACTCTTAACCTAAAGATAGAAAGATAACAAAGTATTTGACCAACTTAGTCCATCAACTTCAGCAGTCCATTTAGAGTGAGATAAGGCTTCACTTCGTACAAGAATGAATAGAGAAGCTCGAATGTGTTTCGAGTCTCACTTGTAGCTCTCTTCTGTTTTGAGTCCACAACTAAGCTCCAGTACGTACTCAAGTCTGTGGTGAGGCTCCATTTTGGTAGTTGCGTCCAAGCTCATCATGTGGTCCCAATGTCTCCACAGCGTCGATGATGCTCCAATCATGCTTTCCAAGTACCTACAACTCTTTTTATGCAATTCTACGCAATGTATGAAATATGAAACAAAAAGACATCTAAAGAGGTGCAAATACTGTGAATAACAAATATAAAGTGTGCAAAGAAATACCTCTAAAACATACTAAAATACGCATATATCAACTCCCCCAAACTTAGTTTTTGCTTGCCCTTAAGCAAATGTGTAAAACTAGTCTAGAGAAAGGGTTGCAATGTCGGGAACTCAGAACCGGAAACAATCTCAAATGAATGCAAAATTCAAGGTCCTAGTTGCAAGTTCAAATGGTGCAGTTCAAACAAACCTTACTTAAAAACTTTAGCCACGACAATCACAGTTTAATCTAAGCTCAGCCACAATCTAATTACGCATTCAGATCGACCTATCCATTTAAAATTCAATAGTTTAGTAACCATGAATCATGTCTAAGCATCACTAGAGAGCTTGTTTGGCTAAGGGTCAGGTCGAGAGATTAGAATGGTCTCTTTTTCTGTAACTGGCCAAGTAATGTGCACAAGAGATCACTCATGAATGAACTGAACTTTAATATAATGCTAAAGGTGAGCACCAATAGGTGCATACAAATCCATGATCTTATCTACCCGCCACACTCAAAATGAGTCTCATCCTAGCCAAATCTAATCCAGAAAACGATCCTACTCTACCCAATCATTTGGTCATTTTTTGTTCTTTTTTTCATATAGAATCATCAACTTTAGCCTTCCATTTTTAGTCTAAGGAGGTGGGCTTCTAGACTCTTAATCTAGTGGTTTTGGGTTTCTCAATACACTTTCTGGTTCAATTTTTTTATTAGTTTATCTAGACAATTTATATCTTCTTCTTCTTACTGCACTTAGAATCTTTCACAATAGCATTCCCAAAATTTCCACTAGATTATTATACACTTATATTATCTGCCCTTCTCTTCCTTGACTACTCCACTTGGCTCTTTTCATTCCCATTCATTTCGTTCTTTTTCCTGCTTAAACTCGAGTGATTCTCATTTCAAACCTAAGCTAACCACCTAGCCCTAGTGTGCTCAGAAACTACATAATACCATAGATTTATCGGCTCTCAGCTAACGCCTTATACCGAGTTCAGAACAAAAATAGGCCTCACATACACACAAGCAATACATGGTTTGAAAGAAGTCAAGATGTGGTAAGGTGAGAATTCTACTTGGATAACAAGGTAGCAGCGTAAAGGGAAAAGATAATCCAAGTATTATGTTCTATCCACAAGCTCTAGATTGATGCAAAGATAGGATAATTAGCATTCTGTTTAATGGTTATCACTTTGTGAGGATAGGCATCAAATCAAAACATGTTCAATCATGGCGTGAGACTTATGCTAAACATTCCTAGCATGGTTCAGTCTTAACTTTCAGACAAGCATGGAATGCAACAAAGAACTTAGAAAGTAGGACCTTGAATCTAACAAGTCAATCAGCAAGTTTAAGTGGCTATAATCCTCATAATTCCCTATGTATCTAGACTCGATCCTACATGATAAATATAATTTTTTTCAGTGTAATGCTTGCTAAAAGATGTAAACTAAAAACTAAGAACACAGAAAACAAAGTTAGTATCCTCTAGAACCCTTCCCCAAACTTGAATCATGCGGTCCCTTGGGTGTATAAAAGCGTGAAGGAGAATTCAAGATTAACAAACAATAAACAAGCATGCAATGGTATATACAAAAGAGTGTGGAGCACGTACCTTCTTCTAACGCCTTCCAAACAAGGCCCACCTGCCTGGATCCATATCCATATTGTCATTGTGAGACTGAGACTCCTGTTGGTAGTGGAAGAAGCTCGATGTTCCCTCTAGTGGGTCCAAGAAGTTCACAGTCGGTTGTGCCAAAACGTCCTATGGTTAGACCTCTGTACTAACATGTTGTGGCTCATTGCTTGTGCTTCTTCTTCTTCGGGTCCTGGTCAATGATCTCTTGCGCAATGGCAACTCTGCACTCGCCTCGGGTTGTGACTCTGAAGCGCTTGGGAGAGCATAATTGTATGTAGAACTGTAAGGTTCCATCGAATGTTCAAAGTCTTCAGTCGAGTTAAGGTCAAAATGTGGGTATTGAGGGAGTATCTGCTGCTGCTCGAAATGTGGTGCTGTCTCCTGCTGCTCAATTTGGGGCATTGGTAGATGGGCGTGTGCTGATGCCCTGCGAGATTGTTCGGAGGATAAGCGCCAAATAGATTACCGCAAGGTGGAGGCAGAGCGTCTAAGAGCTGGTAAGGTTGGTTCACTAAGGTCCGGGGAGTCAAGCGCCTTTCTCTCCGAGAGCTAGAGCTGAATTTAAGCGAGTTAAACAAGTTGGTGAGGTTGGTGATCTGCTTGGCATTCCATTTACACAATTTCTATAAAAGGCCAATACGCTTGTGAGCAGCCTCTAACCCCTTTGACATCTTGTGTTCGTGATACTTGTCAAAATAATAGCACTCTGGCTCCCCAAGCTCCTCTTCAGCAGGTTCAGCTTCCCAAGTTGGTCTGTTTTGTCGAACTCTAGCTCCACTAAGGCACTCCTCTAGAGGTAAGAATGTAACATTCATCTCGAGTACAAGTGTGGTGTACTCCATGTTTGGGAGTGGAATCCTCGAATCAGGTGGTGCATCTGTCGGCTTGAACCTATACAACTAGACTCCTCTCCGCGCCCCCTTCTTTAAGATCTTGTGTTGCCCAAGATAAGCGATGTCGAGATATTCTAGAGCGATTGGTTTTGACCTCACAGTCAAGCTACATGCCTTCAAAATTCTCGTGACGATCCCGCCAACATATATAGTCGCTTTTGACTTGTCTTGGCACACTTGCGCCCACCTTTTGTAGCTCACCAATTGCTTCATCAGTGCTTTGGTGAACCCGTTGTCATTCGTATTGTCAGTGAATTGCATTCCATAGTCAACGCTGTTGAGTAAGCTCTTCAACCCCTCATCCATCATCTCGAGCTCTGGTCGCCTAACATTCCCTGCTTTGTATCTGGCAAAACAGGTGCACACCATCACTTTATAGAAGTAGCGGATGGCACAATTCCTGATCTTCGAGCATTTTCTCTCCGAGGGATTATACATGACAGGACCTGCTATCAACTTCCACAGAAAGTTGATTTCTTCTTGGCCGAAATTGGTGTCATGTCCACCTGATGGGCGAAGAGCAAAAAGTTACTCGAACTGTAATGCGGAGAAAGAGTAGCTAACGCTGTTGACGATGAAGTTTAGTGTCCCAAACCGTCTCTGCGCTGTAACCTTTCTTCTATAGCAAAATACAATTTCAGCTCAACCAAGGCGAGAAATTGTAGGTGTCCGCCCTATACGTGTTGCGTGGGTGAGAGACAAAATGCGTCAACCCACAATTCGCAAGCATCAGATCTACATCCTTGGCGATGCCAAGCTGCACCATCGTTTTCCCTGTGGATATATCTTGTTCCAGCCACACTCATCACCATGAAATCCTTGAGCGCGTCTTGGCAAGTCACAGTCTGTGGCATGTTCACGATGTCCCAGTCATTGATACCATTGTCATTCTCCTTGAGCGCTTCTTTCCATAGAAACATTTTCTTCCGGTTCTTCTCTGATGCCTTTGCCTTTACGTCTTGCGGCTCTACATTGTTCCAATAGCTCTGACGACGAGTTGTCATCTTTGACATCTATTGGAGACTCCTCCACCATAGATCGTGTAAGCCTTCTATTAGATAAACCCTATCCTGACTTCCACATTCTGAGCAATCTGTAAGCAATTCAACGGTTGAGTTGCTCGAAAGTGTAACGACTGCTTATGACGGAAACCAGTGGCGTGCAAGCTTTGATTTTCTTCTCCTGACTTGGAAACAAAGCTAAGGAGACTCGAAATGGTTTCGAGTTTTTAGAGGAGCTCAAGATATTCGGCTAAAGATGCTCAAAAACAGATCCGAGTGCAGTTAGATGCTCGAACTAGACCGTGGCTGTTGTTGTATTGAGATGAAACTGAGTCTATGGCGGCATGTGGTAGCGGTGCATGATGGCGCTTGCGATCCTGTGTTTGAAGTCGAGTCTTTTGCTGCTTCAAGACGGCGGTGTATTCGAAATCAGGTCTCTTGCAGCTTCAAGATGGCGGTGTAACTTGGCGGCGTGTAGAACTCGAATTGTGTTGGCGCTTGAGTGAAAAAGGAGCCACACTCGAAATAACCTTGAGCAAAGAAGAGAAACAATAGAAATCAACTTGAGCCAAGAAGGAGCACCTTGAGCGAAGAAGAGAACCACTCGAAATCAACTTGAGCAAAGAAGGAGCACTCGATTTCAACTTGTGATTTTAATGTTGGCTCTTGAACGATGATGAGTATTTGCAAACAGGTAAAACTCACACAAATGAGACTCGAAAGAAAAGAAAAGAGCTCGAATTGAAGATTGAGTTTGCTGGTTATATTTCAAGTGTTCTTCACAAGAGAGATGAAGACAAGTTTACAGCAAGTTGAGGTGAAAGAAGAGAGATGGCGAGTGTTGCTCGTGATGGAGCAGTGCAGCATATGTAGGACATGAGGAGACAAATTCGAGTGGTGTGAGATTCCCTCTCTTGGTCCCATACTCGAATTGACTCGAGTCTTTTTTTAAAACGCAAAACTTGATGCTCTTGGTTCTTGTATCAAAACAAAAACAATCGTAATGATAGAAAAAAAAAGATTCAAAAGATGGACAATCATAATTAACTATTCACAAGGATATCATGGGATTGCCTCTCAAGTGCGCTTGTTTAAAGTCACTGAGCTTGACTTTCACACCCTTCAGAGGAGGGTTGGTTCATCGAGAGAAACAGAGGTTCTCTCGGGAGTGATCTCATCAGCTCGATATAGCTTAAACCGGTTCCCATTCAGAGTGAAATCATTGCCATCGTTGTTGATCAGGGTAAGAGCTCTGTATGGTAAAACTTCTCTGACTCGGAATGGACCAGACCATCTTGACTTTAGCTTTCTAGGAAACAACTTAAAACTTGAGTTTAACAGAAGCACTTGATCATTAGGTGTTGTCTTCGTGGGAGCAATTTTCTTGTCATGGAAGGATTTAGTTCTATCCTTGCACACTTTCGAGCTCTCATAAGACTCTACTCTGTCCTCCTCTAACTCATGCAAATTCATAAGCCGTTTCTCCTGTGCTGTCTTAATGTCAAAATTTATGAACCTTGTTGCCTACATCGCCTTGTACTCTATCTCGATTGGCAAATGGCATGACTTCCCATACAGTAACTGAAACAGAGTTCTTCCGATTGGAGTTTTGAAAGCTGTCATGTAAGCTCATAGTTTGTCATCTAGCTTGACTGTCCAATCTCGTTTTGACATTCCCATAACTCGACTAGAATAGCCTTGATCTGCTTGTTTGACACCTCCCCTTGTCCACTGGTTTGTGGGTGATATGGTGTAGCTACCTTATGTTTAACTCCATTCTTCCTCAGTAGGTTTTCAAACACTTTATTGATGAAGTGCGAGCCTCCATCACTGATTACAACTCGAGGTACTCCAAACCTGGGGAAAATGATGCTCTATAACAACCTTGGCGTCATTAGCGGGAGAAGCTACAGCTTTAACCCACTTGGAAACATAGTCCACTGCCATGAGGATGTAGCGATTTCCATGAGACAGTGGGTTGAAAGGTCCCATAAAGTCGATTCCCCAGTAGTCAAATACTTCAACCTCCAAAATTGGATTCTGTGGCATTTTGTTTCTCTTGCTGATGTTTCCCATTCTCTGACACGGATCACATTTCGAGATGAAAACCTGAGTGTCCTTGAACATACTCAGCCACCATAAACCTGGCTGTAGGATCTTCTGAACCGTCTTGAACATTGCAAAATGACCACCGTAGACTGACCCCTGAAAATGCTCCAAATTGCCTTGAACCTCTTCCTCTGCTAAACAACTTCTGAATAAACCATCTGATCCTTTCTTGTACAAATAGGGTTTGTCCCAGAAGTAGTGATTAACATCTCCAAAGAATTTCTTCCTCTGATAGGAGTCCAAACACTTAGGCACCTCGCCAACTACAAAGTAGTTAAACAAATCAGCAGACCAAGGTAGAGCTAATCCAGCGAACTTCTTGCTGATTTGAGAAAAATTTTCTTTTGCGCTAAAAGTCATAAGTTGCTCCTCTGACATTGAGTCATCAATTGAAATCGAGTCCTCTATCATCATCTGCGACACGTGATCTGCCACTCCATTCTCCACTCCTGTTTTGTCCACAATTTCCATGTTAAACTCTTATAGCAGCAGTATTCATTTCTGCAATCTCGGCTTAGTGTCCTTTTTCTTCATCAAATACTTCAATGCAGCGTGGTCAGTATGAACAATCACTTTGGATCCCACGAGATACGATTTAAATTTCTCAAATGCAAAGACTACAGTAAGAAGTTTCTTTTCTGTGACTGTGTACTTGATTTGGGCGTCATCAAGAGTCTTGCTCGCGTAATATATCACGTTCAACTTCTTATCCTTTCTCTGACCCAAGACTACTCCAACAGCAAATTCACTTGTGTCAGACATGATCTCGAATGGAAGAGTCTAGTCTGGAGCTTGGACTATTAGGGAAGAGATCAACACTTCTTTGATCTTAAGAAAAGCTTCGAGGCACTCAGAGTTGAAGTTGAACACGCCCTCTTTGCACAATATTCTCGTTAGGGGCCTTGCAATTTTGGAGAAGTCTTTTATGAACCTTCTATAAAACCAAGCGTGACCCAGGAAGCTTCGAATATTCTTCATTGTCTTTGGAGGCTGCAGCTGGGGCATGACTTCTATCTTTGCCTTGTCGACTTCGATACCCTTCTAAGGTATCTTCTGCCCCAACACTATCCCTTCTTGAACCATGAAGTGGCATTTTCTCAGTTGAGCACAAGGTTGGTCTCCACACACCTGCTAAGCACCCTGCACAAATTTGACAAAAAGAGGAGTAGGAAGAGCCATAGACGGAGAAATCGTCCATGAATACCTCTACCACATACTCAATCAAATCTGAGAAAATAGAAGTCATACAAGACTTAAATGTAGTAGGAGCATTGCACAATCCAAACGGCATGCACTTGTAAGCAAAAGTGCCATAAGGGCAGGTTAAAGTAGTTTTTTCTGATCATCCGGGTGTATAGGGATCTAAAAGAACCCGCTATCTCATCAAGGAAACAATACTAATTTTAACGGGACAACCTTTCAACCATCTGATCAATAAACGGCAATGGGAAGTGGTCTTTCCTAGTGGAGAAATTTAACCTCCTATAGTCTATATACATCCTATCCCCATTACGGTTCTAGTGGCTATTAGTTCATCTTGGTTGTTTTTAACTACAGTGATACCCCCTTCATAGGAACGCAATGCACAGGTGAAACCCACTTACTATCAGAAATCGGAAAGATAACATCAGCGTCTAGTAACTTAAGTATTTTTTTCACAACTTCTTTAAGATTAGGATTCAGTCTCCTCTGGGGCTCTACGCTAGAATGAGATTCATCTTCTAGGTGTATCCTATGGGTGCAAAAGTTTGGAGATATTCCTCTACTGTCTATAATGGTATATCCTATAGCCTTCCTAAAACGTTTAAGCTCAGTCAATAGCATGCTCAATTCATCATCACTCAAAGTATCATTAACAGTCACATGATAAGTAGAATAAGAGCCCAGAAAAGCGTACCTTAGCCCTGTGGTAAGTGGTTTTAGTTCCACTTTGGGTGCCTGGAGCTCAGACCAGTCATCACTAACTATGGTGCATTCGAGTGCTTGGAACTCGAGTTTTGGGTTCAAGTCCGACAGAGATACAGTCAAATGTAGGCTTACTATTTCACCCTCAGAACATGTTTCATCCAATTCCACAATCACCACTAGACTTCTAAATGGCTTATGTGAATCCAGTAGCTTCCCATAGTACTCAGCTTCAATACTCAAATACCCCTCCATGTCTGGCTTAGTCAAGGCAACTTGCAGTTGGTCTTCTGCTGCCAACTCTTCTAACAACTCATCAGGTAAAGTGTCCATTTCTTGAATTGAGAACACCTGACCCTCGATCGTTGATTTCTTAATCGCATTGTTGTTGTTGAACTTCATCTTAAGATGTAGACCAAGATTCAACTCTATCAGCCCAATCCTGACATCAATTAACGCACTTGCTGTCGCCAAGAAAGGTCTTCCTAACCTCAGGGGATCTTTAGGCTCTTCTTCCATCTCCAGAACAACAAAGTCTATTGTTATCTCAACTCCTCCCACCTTGACAAGAAGGTCTTCCAAAATGCCATGCGGGATTCTCGCTGACTTATCCGCTAGTACCAACGAGATCTTGCAAGGTTTATAGTCGACAAAACATAACCTGTTTGCAACTGAAAGAGGCATAAGACTGATTAAAGCACCAAGATCGCAGAGACACTTGCTGAATGATAGGAGTCCAAGCGAGCAAGGGATTGTGAAAGATCCAAGATCACCAAGCTTTTTTTGCACAACCTTCCTCTGGATTATAGCACTAATTTCATGCGTCAACACTACTATCCCATCGACTTCTTGAGTGTTCTCCTTAACCGCTTCTTTCAGCAATTTTTGGTAATGAGGTATCAACATAAACGCATCTAAGATGGGAATCTTCACCTCAATTTCCTTTATCTCCTTGTCAAAAAGGACTTTATATATCTCAGTCAAATCCTTCTTGAACCTTTGAGGGAAAGGCAATTGGGGTTTGTAAGGTGGTGGGACAAAAGGCTTATTCTTCTCCTAAACAACTGAAGGTGGATGAGCATCTGAAGCTTTGGATTTGGTTTCAACTTGGTCTGGTGTGTCAAACTTAGCTTTAGACGTGAGTTTTTTAGCAAGAATTGGCTTAGGATTAGTTCCAGATCGTGTCTCTAGTTTGGGTTGAACCTCAGCGGTAGAATTTTCATCCTGATCCTTGATGAGAGAATCCTCTCCCTCCTGAACCTTACGGTCCTCAGTATCCTTAGAATTCTCTGCTGGAATCAGCAACTCACGTCCACTTCTCAGAGTGATGGCATTGGCGTGATACTCCTTTGGATTGGGGACTGCTTATACTTGCTGACTTTCCACATACTTGACCCGTGCATTCAGTGTCTCAAACATGAAGTTGAGATCGTTGTGAGAGGCATCAATCTTGGAGTGTACCTCTGCATGCATATGTATGATTTCAGAAGCTGACGCTTTTTGTCCTTTAAGTATCTCTTGGTGCAAAGTCAGAACCTCTGGTGGTTGTGTAGTAGTTTCTGGAACTTGTGCTTCATATCCAGGAGGCACTGTCGGAGCTGGATGGAAACTCTGGTGATATTGCTGCTTAGGGATAAAAGCTTTGGATTGAACATTCTGGGGTTTGGGTAGGTAGACCTGGTCTTGGGAATTTGCTACGTTGTTACTCATATATGATAAGTTTGGGTGTTGCTTGTAGTTGTTGTACTGCTTGTAACCCCCGCCTTGATTTTGCAAATAACTAATCTCTTCTACCTGATCATCCTTGTCGTTCAGAATTTGTTCATTCCCAGTCATGAAGTGAACATGTTTTTGTTGTACCAACAAAAACTTGTCAATTTTCTCGTTCATGGCCTTGAGTTCCTTTCTACTAACTATATCTATATCTACTGTACCACGTAAGGTTCAATCGTAATCCTCATTGTACTGCCCATCTGTCTGTCCCATATTCTCCACTAACTCCCAACCTTCATCAACATCCTTGTTGAGAAAATTACCATTACTCGCTGTGTCTAAGAGCCTTCGGATGTTAGGGTGAACACCTCTATAGAAGTTTCTAAGCAACGTTTATGTGGGGTAACCATGATGGGGGCACTGTGATTGATAAGTCTTGTATCGCTCCCAGGCTTCAGCAAAGGTTTCAGAGTTCTGCTGCGCAAAGCTTGAGATACCACTCCTTAGCTTTGCAGTTCGAGAGTTCGAGAAGAACTTGCTGAGAAAACCAGTCTTGCATTCATTCCCAGAAGTGATAGATCCTGCGGTAAATGCTTCTCTCAAATGCGGGATTTGTATCCTAAAGAAAATGGATACAGCCTCAGTTTAGATGCATCCTCAATATCTCCATTGAGCCTTTGTAGTCCACAAATGCGCTCGAACTCGTCCAAGTGATCAAGAGGGTCTTTGGAGGGTAATCCATGGAACTACCTGTTTTGGATCATAGAGATACGACTGCTCTTGATCTCGAAGTTGTTGTTAGGGATAGCCGCAGGCACGACCCCATGTTTCTGGGTATGACTGTTTGGTGCATCTCCAGCTCCGGTTATTCGTGGCCTCATTTTTTGAGGTCCATCCACAGGATTTTGGTGTGTGTTCTCAGGAATTCTGTTTGTGTCCTCAGGAATTTGGTTTGTGTTCGAGATTGCTGGGGGATCCATGTCAGCTGGATCCTCTGGTGCACTTGGGAGTTGGTTTTTCTTTGCTCTCAACTCGCGTGGAAGCTGGTCAATATTGTGAAGAGGTTGGAGAAAGTTATGACTCCCCTGTGAACGTGTCTGCATACAATGCGTGAACTCAACTCGAACAGTAGGGTCTAACTGACTCACTGAATGTCGAAATCACCTGAAACAGAACACCAAAGACAATATCACAGGTGAGTAAGTAACAAGAAACAAAAATAAATTAAGCTTAGAAAGTTAACAATCGTAAATGTAACTAGCAGAAACCCATTTGGCAACGATGCCAATTTGATAACAAGATTTTACTCAGTTTTCAAATCCTATTATACTAAAGTGTTGAAGTAGCACAAAAGGTGTCAAACTAACTGGGAGTGTAGCTATCAATCAGAATACAGTTAACTACTCTAATTCAAGTCAACCAAATTAAATTTTGTCTAACAACCTAAATTCGATTTAGCATCAATCATGTTTAACTTAAAAGTAAATAAAGCAACGAACAATAAATAGTGTGAAAACAAAACAAAACAGTAAATAACAACATGTGATAAAACTAAATCAAGCGCAGGGTGAGAAAGCAGGCTCCTGAGGAGTGAGTATCATGGATCAGCATGACTCTTAGATCAACTAGGCACTTGACAACACTCAATAGAGCTAATCTCTAGGCAGCGAGAACACAAAACAATGAATCCACTCTCGTGGTAAACAAACTCAATCAAGCTATTAACAGGCCCTATCACCATAGGTGTTTGATAACCTAACTGGCATAAGCGATCAACTTGCTTAGAGCCGATTCACACTTTAGACATTCGATCCCTTGAGCTAAGCGTATGAATCTCTGAAGTGGTTCGATCTGACGTTCTACCAAACACCTATCGGGTGCTAGAACGTCCTAGAACAAGCTTCAGTTGATCAGATTGAAACTAGCATTAAAAGCACCAAATGAGACAAGATCTAAGCATTCCTAACCTCAAGCAACCTAGAAAACCTAAGATCCATGCCAACCTAACTCATCCTCAAGAGCTCTAGGTAACTACTCATAACTCATGAAATTAACAGTAAACATGAAATCGATATTAAATTTCATTAACCTAAAACTCGAATAAGATATGAAATCAACGCTAAACGTAAAACTAAATTGCATAAAATAACTTGAAATCAAAAGGTTTTGTTCTGAGATTACAAATGCTAAAAAGTCTGCTTGCATGAAAAATAATAAAAACTTTGATAAAACTTAGATAATTCTTATCATCACAACCCGTGGGGTTTTATACTTGGACCCTCACTTAACCTAAAGATAGAAAGATAACAAAGTATTTGACCAACTCAGCCCATTAACTTCAGCAGGCCATCTAGAGTGAGATAAGGCTTCACTTCGTACAAGAATGAATAGAGAAGCTTGAATTTTTTTCGAGTCTCACTAATAAACTAGCGTACATATAGGATACACCAGTGCTAAAACCTTTTCTCAAGAGATCTTCCAAACTCTTGTAGCTCTCTTCCATTTCGAGTCCACAGCTAAGCTCCAGTACGTACTCGAGTCTGTGGTGATGCTCCACTTTGGTAGTTGCGTCCAAGCTCATCATCTGGTCCCAATGTCTCCACAGCGTCCATGATGCCCCAATTATACTTTCCAAGTACCTACAACTCTTTTTATGCAACATGTATGCAATTCTACGCAATGTATGAAATATGAATCTAAAAGACATCTAAAGAGGTGAAAATACTGTGAATACAAATATAAAGTGCGAAAAATAATACCTGTAAAACATACTAAAATACACCTATATCATTGAACAGATTGAATTGTGGTCGCAACAGCATTCAAATGTCCCCAAAATTTGGAAACTCGGAAGTTGAGGAGAATGTTCCTTACACACCCTTAAGTGACGAGTTTCTGGGGGTAAAATCATGAACCCGAATGAACCAGAGTATTACTCAGATTCACAGTCTCAAGCTCCTCCTCATCCTTTAGAAACAAACCTGAGCAAGATGAACCAGTTAGAAGATCATGTGATTGGATGAGAAGCCGGGAAGAGAGTGAGTTAAAGAAGTTTGGTGATATTGGTGGTTCATCAAATAAGGCTGCTAACAAAAGACAAGGAAGGACTTCTCATAACAATAGTTGCAATAAGTCTCCATTACATAAGAACTCTTATGATGGCACTGGAAGAGCCAAACCCGTTTTCATATTATATCGAAGAGATGGCTTCAGATTATATCTAACACTTTCTTCCGTCACGTCTACTTAACAAAGTGGAAACCGAGCGAGCTTTCAACTTATTGGCTTCTTTCTTTATAATACAATTTACCTTGAAGCTGAAAGAATGATAATTGATCTATTAAAAAACTATAAGGAGCATCTTGATGGAGCACTTCTGAATCTGAAATGGTGCTACCAAATTATATGGTCGGAAAGTCAAAGTCCTTGAGGACTCTCCAACAAGTATGGTTAATTGGTATAATGGGAAAGTTCGTTGTTCCTAGCAGTTTTGATCCTCTTTATGTATGCAAAACGGTTTCTGATTTTTTTTCCTATAAACTTCTGCTTACTTTTTGATGTATCATTGAAAAAAGAAATATTGTTTGACTCAACCAAAACAAAAATGCAATTCACGTAAAACCCGAAAGAGGCCTAGGACAGGTGGCCCAGTGGTAGTGGCCACTTTACAAATCCTCAGGCACCCGGGTTCGAGTCTTCTCAGGTGCAAGGAGAAAAAAGAAAAGGGAGTTTTAGAGTTTGGGCTTTGGCTATGGATCGGGCCTTGTCGATCCAACTATAGTAAGGTTGACAAAAAAAAAAAAACCCGAAAGAGAATAACGACTGCAAAAACACAAAGGGACAGATTCAAATGACATATAAGAAGTAATAATATTACAACTTGATAATGTTTTCCTTCTCTCTCTGTTTTTACTCATAGAAATACAAAACATTCTCCCTGTGTCTCTACTTGATATGTACTAATGATCCAATGGGATTAGTTGGATTATAATCATTTTGAAGGCCATCCCATTCTCCTTTGGAATTAGTAAGATCTCATAATTTGTTGATGTGTTGATTCATGGACCCGTTAAACCTTATTGAAAGAAAAATTGTTGACTAATCTAAAATTTTTGGGGAGCTTATAGTGTTTCCAAACTGCAAATCATGGTTAAAAACTGAAATAAATCTACAAGAACTTAAATAAATCTACAACACTACATATACACAGTTACAGAGATAAGTCTTTCAATACTTGAACAATAAATATACGAAATTAAAAAAAAACTCTACATCACCAAAGATAAAATCTGCAAAAATAAATCTACTAATTTCAAAACTAATCTACTAATTGACAATAAATCTACGACTCAAATATAAATTTGCAACACTATAAAATAAATCAGCAAAAAATAACTCTGCCAATTTGAAACAAATCGGCAACATTGAGCATAAAATCTACTAAATAAAAATAAATCTGCCAACAGAAAACAAATCGGCAACACATAACATAAAATCTGCAAAAACAAATCTACTGTATGAAATTAAATCTGCGACCAAATTTAAATCTGCCGATAGAAAAAAATTGACTACACTAGATTAAAAAAATCTACAAAACGGTAAACTTAATTTGTCGATATAAATCTACTATATTGTCAAAATAAATCTACAAACAATAAATCTACCAGAACAAAATAACTTTACATAAAACAAAACATATATGCCCAAAAATATTAAATTTGCTATATATTATAGATTTGTTACCCGCAGATTTATTTTTCGTTGCTGTAGATTTCATTAATGGTATTTTTATAAATATTTTGTTTTTTACAAAGCAAAAAAGAACAATTTGATCTTTAAAAAATTTTCAACATTATTTAAAAAATTTTGAACTATGAGCACAATTTTAATAATTTCACAAATTTCTAATACTATTTAGCAAATCACCCAAATTTAAATCCAAAACTACCGAACATAAATAAATCAGTAAAATTTACTATATTGTCTACTATATAGATTGTAGGTACATTAATTACTTCATGATATAAAAAGCATTAGAGGTACGACTTACAAAAGTATAGAAGAATATATTCGACAATTATACTGAAAATAAATAATACATCTTATTATTAAATACTTTTCTTGTCGAATATTATTTCAAATTTCATTGGATAAGAGAATAAGGTTTGACAACTTGCCATTAACAAAATAGGTATCTTAACCTTTATGAAAGTGTATGCAAATCATCCCATTTTTTTTTTTTTTTGTCACAAAATCATCCCATTTTTAATTGATAAAAATTAGTGTAGAAATATTCAAAATTCGTATCCCGTATATACATGATGTGGTTAAGCTGAAGCATATACTCGAGACATAATCACAATTATCGTATATTGTTGAACTAGACCATATTCTACGTGTGATATCAATTGCTCTCGAAATGATTTATACCTAGACCATATTCTACATTTTTTTACAACGAGATCTGAACGAATCTGACACAAATATGAAAATTTGTTGAGATCTTCATATGATGTTTAAAATATTTGAAATACCACACTCTGCAATACCATAATAGTGAAAATTTCCGCATCATCCAAATAAATTTAGAACCGACTAACCAAGAAATAGTGTTTGCGAGTGGAAATCAAAACACATTTATAAGGTTACATCATGAGACCTAAAATGTCATTTATCTACTCAATCACCACTGATGATTTAAGAAATATATATATATATATATATATATACATATATATATATTTCAAGAGATTCAAATCCAAGTTCACCAAATAGTTTAGGCATGCACATGGATATTATTAGAGAGCAAGTCTCTCTGTAGTTAGAACCATGTTGTTTGCCGATATGCTTCCTTGTCTGGAACTCAAATCGAGTTTGTACAAAACTCAACATTTTGCGTGTAGTTCATTTTCAAAATGTTAGATAATCAGAATTCTGGAGTTCATACGAAGTTACATTGATTATATATCCCAAACGTTTTATTAACAGAACTAATATATCATTGTAATCAGACTGATAATATCATGAGATATAGGGATGATATATGATGGTGTAATGATGTAATGAGTGATGCAATTGAAGAAAGATATCCACTTTAAAAGTGGGGTCTCACTAAATTTGATAGAAAGAATTTTGCCAAAGTAATTTGTAATGGTCACGCTTAGCTTATCTTGTGTGATTTATTCCCACACCATTCTCGATGCTCTTTTAATTATTCTTCTTTTCTCTCTTGAAATAGTTTTTAGTTTTGTTTCTTTTTCAGAATAAAATTCATGTGAACCAACTATCAAGTATTCTCCCTAGATCCTTACAATCTTCTGTTTCCTACTTGTCTCTTTGATTTATCAAGCTTTCCCTTTAAAGTTGTTTGTATTTTCGGCTCATATATATAATAAAAAATTATTACAATATGTGGTATTATTGTATAATCATGCATGCATGTAACAATGTAACGTTTAATGAATTTTGAATTCTATTTAAAATTTCATTAATCTTCATCTTAGATTACCAGTAAAAATTGCCGGCAAACAAAAAAAATTATCAGTAAAAAGTAAATTGAAACGTCAAATTTGAAAGTAAGAAATTATAATATACGTATTGATGTGAATCGTCTCTTCCACTTTCGTGAATATTAATGATAGTTCATAACATGTGTCGCAGTTAAATGCCAAGTTGCAGCTCACCGGCGGAATTTTCATTTGAAATCCCACTACCGACTCATCCTACTATTTTCTCTTTTTGACGACCAAAACCTAATACATCGTCGGAAAGTAGATCATCGGTTAGTTTTTGACAATTTTCTGTAACTTTAGACAATCACACAATAATATTACAATAATTTTGTTAAATATTTGGAAGTTATTATAGATATGGAAATATAAAATTTCCTAATTCTTAGGGATATTCTTTGTAATTAGTTAGATTAAACTTCTTTGCCTATATATATATAATGTGGTATATCAATCTACATATCTTTTGTTAATACCATTTTATGGTATTAGAGCAGAGCAATTAAAATCAAAGATCTCTGCCGCATTATTCTTCTTCCAAAAACTCGATTTATACTTTCTAGCTTTCTTCTCACATCATGTCTCAAGACTCGATAATTACGACTCTTTCTCCTCCTTTTCCGTATACTATCCATCCCTCTGATAATCTGTATGTCTGATTACTCTAGTTGTTCTTCGTGATAATAACTATACCGATGGGCCATGCACAGAGCTTTTTGATTCTCTCCAAGCAAAGCAAACAATTGGTTTCATCAGTGGGACAATTACCGAACCTTCTACCAAACCTGATCTTTCTCTTTGGACTGCAGCAAACTCAATGATTGTGGGTTGGATACAGACTTTTATTGATCCAACCATTCGTTCTATTATCTATCACGTTCCTGATGGCCACAAACTTTGGGTAGCAATATCACAATAGTTCTCTGTAAAAAGTGGTGTTCGTAGACATAACTAATTGCAAACAAGGAGGGCAATCTGTGAATGAGTATTTTGGCCGCTTATCCAAATTATGGGAATAACTAAAAGACCTCAAAACATTTCGGGCATGTACTTGTGAAGCATCAGCCGATCTCGAGCAAGAGCGTGAAGATGCCCGTGTGCACAAGTTCTTGTTCGGACTTGATGATGCGTGTTTTGCATCCATTCATTCTCAGATCATCAATGAAGAACCTCTACCAAATCGCAATTATGTTCACTCCAGGGTAATATGTGATGAACAACACTTGCTGATTGTCTGCAACAAAGATACAAGTCATGATGTTGTTGGCTTCGCTGTGACAATAGAAAATTCTCCTACCACCGCTACAGTCACTGCTCCTCGTACTCGTGATGCTCCTAGATATTGCACTCATTGCAATCGAAAGGGTCATGACGTGAGTGAGTGCTTTCTCCTTCATGTTTTTCCTGATTAGTACCTCAAGCAGCAACAACAAAACAATCCCCATGGCACAAGTTATTCGAGGCTGAGGTGGACGTTCTACCATTGGAGGTTCTCGTAGTCGTGGTGGCAGAGCCAATACCACACGTGCACTCTCACAATCTTGTGCTACTGCGGTAATGTCAACGTCGAATCAAGTGGCACAACTAATTTTTCTTCTTTAGGGACAGAACAACAACTTGAGAACATAACGAGTTTCTGGTAAAATCCTTTACACTGGTGTGATTCTTGATACAGATGCATCCCACCACATGACTCGCAACAAATCTCTTCTCCGAGATGTTGTACTTGTCCCGCTTTCATCTGTAACTTTCCCTAATGGGAAACATTCACATCCGACACACATAGGCGCAATGTTGTTGCGCGAAGGCTACTTGCTCTCGGATATGCTTTATGTTCGAGATTTTAATTGCACCTTAATCTCTGTTTCTAAGCTACTGAAACAACCTAGAGGAATTGTGATATTTACTCATACCTTATGCTTGTTGCAGGACCGTTTTATGAGGACCTTGATTGGAGCCAGTGAAGAGAGAGGGATGTATTACTTCATGGAATTGACTGATGTACGTGCAAATCAAGCTGTTGTGAAGTGTTTTCCAAATGTTCTTTGGCATAGAAGGTTGGGTCATCCGTCTTCCAAAGTTTTAAATTCTTTGAAATCATTAATAAGACAAAAATCAATTTTTCTAGTCAGGAGTCTTGTGACATTTGTTTTAAGGCTATACAAACTCGTAGTGTTTTCTTTGATTCTTCGAATAAAGCTATTGAACCATTTGCATTGATTTGTTGTGATGTTTGGGATCCATACAAAACATTTTCTATTTTTGGTGCAGCGTATTTCTTAACGGTAGTTGATAATTACTCTCGAGCCATTTGGGTTTTTCTCATTCTTGAGATGTCCGAGTTGCTAAGCTTATTGGAAACTTTTGTTTAATGAGTGAACGACAATTTGGAAAGTTAGTAAAAGCTATACATAATAGATAATGGTACTGAGTTTCTTGTTTTGTCACAGTTTCTTAAAACTCATGGAATAATGCATCAAACATCATGTGTTAACACTCCACAACAAAACGGACGAGTGGAACGTAAACACATGCACATACTTAACGTGGCACGTTCTTGTCTCTTCCAATTTGGTTTACCTGTTCAGTTTTGAGGAGAGGTCATACTCTTTTCCACACATTTGATCAGTATAACTCCAACTCCACTCCTAGATGGTAAAACACCTTACAAGATGTTACATGGAAAGACTCCAGATTATGATTCTCTGTGTGTGTTTGGGTATCTCTGCTACGTTCATAAGTGAGCCAGAAACAAAGGCAAGTTTGAAAAACGAAGCAGAAGATGTTTGTTTGTTGGTTATCCTTTAGGAGAAAAGGCTTGGAAGCTGTATGATATCGAGATAGATGAGTTTTTCTATAGCCTTGATGTGGTTTTTATACAGGATAATTTTCTCGGACATAATGATACACACGGATCCGCATCCTTGCAACAACCACCATTATATTATGTTTATGATGATTGGGTTCAAGAGTCACCAGTCACGCCTCCGCGAGCTATATCTCCACTACTTGTTATAGTAACTACGACCTTACATGTTGTTCCTGATGTACCCGCAGTCCACACTTCCGTTGATACGGCTGCACTACTAGTGAATTCTAATTCTATTCTGATAGCTTCTACGTGACCAAATGTCCTGATATTGAACCTCTTTCTCTGGGTTTGCCACAGATTCTTGGTTGTGGCCAATCCCAACGCAAGCAATCAGTTCTAGTAAAGAACTTTGTTACTACTACAGTCAATCTCATAGCTTCACCCTCTCTTTCTCTTGCTAGTTCTATATCATGCTCCTCTTCAACGGATCTACATATCATTCCATATCCCATTTCAAATTATGTGTATGATACGACTTACTATCCTTCCCACAAAGCACTTTTGGCAGATGTTACTTTAAATCATGAGCCACAGTCCAAGAAAGAGGTGTAGACTGACCTGATTTGGACTTATTCAATGAAGAACGAACACACATCAATCCTTAACAATAAAACCTGGATTGATACTATGTTACCTCCCAGAAAGAAGTCCATTGGATGCAAGTGGGTTTATAAGATCAAATATCATTCTGATGGTCGCGTTGCTTATCACAAATCTCATCTTATAGCACTTGATAATAAATAAGAAGAAGGTGTTGACTAGTCTGACACGTTTTCTTCTGTAGCAAATCCGTCTACTATACATTTTTTCTTGATATTACTGCATCAAAACAGAGGGAGGTACATCAGATGAATGTCAATAATGCTTTTCTACATAGTGATATCAAAGAAGAGGTTTATCTAAAGCATCATCCAGGTTTCGAATATCCAGATCCAAATATGGTATATCTACTGAAGCAATCTCTTTATGGTTTCAAATAAGCACCAAGATGTTGGTTCTCAGAGCTAAACAATGCATTTTATTCTAACGGTTTTGAGCAAAGGAAGGCTAATTCTTTGCATTTCTCCTTTATTTGAGGCAACATTGTTTTACACATTCTCATCTATGTTGATGACTTCATTGTCACCTCCAATGATCTTTCTACAATGCAAAAGTTCAAGAATTATCTTCATGAATGCTTTCACATGAAAGTCTTACGCAAACTAAAGAAAATGGGAATTGAGGTAGCTCGGAATCGCGAAGGCTTCTTTTTCTTATACTGAAAATATGCACTAGATATAATCTCAGAGTATCGTCTCTTAGGACCCAAACCATCCACTATACCGATTGCATTAAACCACAAGTTATCACTTGCAGATGGTGAACCACTTGCGGATGCACAAGCTTACCGGCGCTTGGTGGGTCATTTGATATATCTACTATTTACTAGACCCAAACTCTCCTATACAGTTCATGTCTTGTTTTAGTTCATGTATAAACCATTATAAGTACATTGGCAAGCAGCTCTGAAGGTGGTTTGTGATCTCAAAGGCTGTCCTAGTGAAGGCATACTTCTCCGATCAGATTCTATCCTCAAACTCACAACATATTCTGATGATGAATGGGGAGCATGCCCGCTGACTGGGGAGCATACCAGCTGACACGTCGGTTGCTCAATGCCTATATTATTATTCTCACCAGTTCGCCTGTCTCTTGAAAAACAAAGAAGCATGAAATAATTTCTATGTCATCGACCGAAGCCGAGTATAGGTCCATGGCCTACGCACTACCAGAGATCAAGTGGTTGAAGGAACTCCTTTCTACGTTTGGTATCTCACATGATAATCCAATTCCATTATAATGTGATAGCAAATCGGCCATACATATTGCAAAATTTCCAATCTTCCACAAGCACCAAAACATATCGGACGTGACTACCATTTCGTCTGTGATGTTGTTACTTCTAAACTCATCAGTACAGATCATCTCCGGACTCTAGAACAACCAGCGGATCTACTTACAAAGGCACTACCAATACCACATTTTCTCTATCTTATCTCCAAGTTGGGGATTCAAGGTATCTCACCGCCAACTTGAAGGGGTATTGAGATATGCAAATATAAACTTTCCTAGTTCTTAGTGATATTTTTCGTAATTAGTTAGGTTAAATTTCTTTGCCTATGTATGTAATGTGGTACATCAGTATACACATCTTTTGTCAATACCGTTTCAAAGTTTATTAACAAAAAAAACATAATGTCACCATAGAACACTAATATTAACATTTGGATCTGTATTAACGAAAAAATTATTTGGATCTATAAAAGCTTCATGGAATAAAAGAATAATTGAATCTGAAAAATATATGTATTGTAATCGTTAATTTACAAAAGAAGAAATGCCAATGTTATGTTTTGCCATTCCAATAAAATTTCACATGCATTGTTGTATAATTAAGTTATCGTTCTAGTAAAATTTTCATGTTGTTAATAGAGATCATGATTCTTGTATTGAAAGCGAACATAAATCTTTAGCCATAAATAAATTTAATAGTTTTGACATTTGGTATGATATGAATTTAGTTAGCAAACAATTTTAGTCCAATGATATGATAATTGATGTTGTTATGAAAAGATTAAAGGGATTAGGTTCTTATTTTAGGAAGTATAGAAATAATGGATTCAGAAATGCTATGATAGCTGTTAAGGAAATAGCTATTGAGAATAGAAATTGATCGTGTATTTTCTAAGAAATGTGTTATTCGTAGAAAATAAACATTTTGATGAGATTAGTGGTTGTGAGGTATCCTTATATGTTGAAGAAGAGTTTAGAACTCAAATTTTGTTTATTTATACTAGATCAATCTATTGTTTCACTAGAGAAAAGATTTGAACAATATCAAACAAATGAAAATGTTTTGATTTTCTCTTTAATTCAAACACATTGCAGTCACTAAATGAGTCTCTTTTATAATCTTGTTGTGCAACCTTGAATGTGTTCTAAAGAAAAATGATATATTAGACCATCTCCAATTGGAGATGGTTAGTAAGTTTCTTAGAATGAAAAAAATAAAAAATAATAGAAAAGTAAGTGAGAGAAAGAATGATGGGTTCTTAAAAGGGAAAAATAAGAAACCCAGTATCTTAGATAAGAAACTCAGTTTACAAGTGTTCTTAATCTATTGGATAAATTTTTCATAAAAAATAATAAAAAAAAAAATCTTACAAAAATAATAATAATTTAGTACTTAAGAACCCCAAAATAAACATCCATGGATGGTGATGCTCTTAGATGCCAATGAATGTTATCATTTTATGGAGTTAAAATTATTAAGAGAGTTTCTTCTAAAAGACAAGATGGGAGCAATGATATTGTATAAATATTTTATGAAATTAAGAAGTATTTTTAGTGTTTGGGCCAAATTTTGTATTTAGCACAAGGATGATAGATTTATTGAGCCGTCCTGATTAAGTACATTAGTTAAAACTCAAAAATCATGAGAACCTAATCTCTTAGTTGTTTTTGTTTTGTTGGCTAACTCGTAGGGTATCGTGTGCTTTAATTTCTCTCTTTTATTTTACTTCAGTGAATTGCACTTAATTAAGTACTTGTATGGTTTATTCAAATGTGAATGAATACAAAAGATATGTTTATAATACAATACTATTTTCATCTAAGAAAACTAAATAAATAAAGTGCGTTTGATTACAAAATATAAATATTACGCGAACCAAAAATGTGTAACAAAAAACTGTTTCAGCTCAAAATCGAACTTTTATTTATTGTTCTTGTTTTACGCCAGCGATCAAACTCTTTAACTTTTATTTGGGAAATTATAATTATCAAAATAAAAAGTAGTTAAAACAATTCGAATAATTTAGTAATGATTCGGAAATCAGAAACAGATATTGCCACATGTAGAAGCAGGATAAGTGACAGGTGGCAAGAGAATAGATACTTTGCTTGAGAGGAGCGAGCGAGTGGAGCCCACAAATGGGTCCTATCTAAGTTCTTCGTTGTCCTCTTTATCGTAACTCTCAAAACACAAAGACTCAGACAAAACTTCGAAAAAGATATTATTCTCTCACTTTTATCTCAGTTGTGTGATGATCAAGCCGCTATTTCTGAACTCATCTGACGGCTCACATTGTTCACCTGGGTCCCAAGGTTTTAAATCGCAGCCGTTGGACTGATAAAGATGATTGGTCAAGTTGACGTGGACCCGCCCAAAGAATGTGGGTCCGAGGATTGTGGAACCACCGACGCTTCCTTTTTCCTCCGCCACAGTTCGTATATACGATTCATTTATACGCTTAATTCGAAATTTATAGCTTTCACTTTTAATCATGATCACCAAAGCTACGCGTTTAACTTTCAAAAAAATCCATTTTTTCCTAAGATTGATTTATTTTTATATAAATTTTTTTGAAACAGAACATAATAATACTTTTGATTAATCGTCTTCACATCTTTTCAAACTTAAAAAGAATTCAATAAATACAGATAACAAGGGAATTTTCTTTTCTTTAACGAGATGACACATTATGAGAATTACCAACCAAACTTCACGCTTTGGTGCTCACATACATGTAAAACTTAATTAGAACTAATTGGGACCGAAAGAATAATTTTACTAATTTGATCTAAATACCAAATCAAATAAACATTTTTCTACCCAAAAAATATCAAATAAATACTTAAGAAATTTTACTTCAATATTAATGAGTATTCTTAAGGTTTGGAAAGATATATACATATTCACTCGCAAAATGGATAACTGAATTTTCAGATAGCTGCAAAAAGTTATTTTGATGGAAAAATATTGAGATGTTTACTTATGCTCTAAATAAAAACAAAATGAACTCTTATAATAAAAACAAATAATAATTTATAATAAATAAAATAAATAGTAATTAAGAGTGTGAAGTTGAGTAAGTGATAGAAGAAGTTTTGAGTGGAGACAGCATTCCCGAGGAGGAGAAGGTTCCTCTTCTTGCTTCCTTCTTATTCACATCCCAACCCTCCAATCTCTCCCATGCCTCTTCTCTTCTCTTCTCTTTCTCGCTCTCTCTCTTCCCCTCTCTCTCTCTAGATTTTTGTTCATCATCTTGTCTTAAACTTCTCACTCTTTCCAAACAAACAAACATAACTCAACAATAATGGGTCTCACTTCTCTTCAGGTCTGCATGGATTCCGATTGGCTTCAGGTACTACGTTTACACATTGTTCTACTTGATCCTACTCATATAAACATTGTTTGCTAAATTGTTGTTGATATTAACATGTAAAGTATATAAATCATAAATGAAAAGTCTTACGTTTTCTGATTATAGTAAGTATTTGTTATAAACTGAAAAATGTTTTCTATTTCAAAAAGTGAATATATATATATATATGTGTGTGTGTGTAATTTTTTTTGACTCGACATGTAAAAGTACAATTTTCATTTGACTATACAGTCTAGATCTTAAGCATCAATATTAACCTTCATTTCGACTGCAAGTGATGCATTACCATACAACTTCATAATACAAAAGTAAAGAAATTGATATAGTTTGGTAAATTGTAATGTCAGGAAGCTGAGTCATCAGGAGGAAGCATGTTAGATTCTTCAACGACTTCTCCATCAGCCGCCGACATACTAGCGGCGTGCAGCACTAGACCACAAGCCTCGGCCGTGGCTGTAGCTGCTGCAGCTTTGATGGATGGTGGAAGGAGGCTGCGTCCACCTCACGACCATCCTCAAAAGTGTCCTCGTTGCGAGTCAACACACACAAAGTTCTGTTACTACAATAACTATAGCCTTTCTCAGCCTCGTTACTTCTGCAAGACTTGTCGCCGTTACTGGACCAAAGGCGGCACTTTAAGGAATATACCAGTGGGTGGAGGTTGCCGGAAAAACAAGAAACCTTCTTCCTCTAATTCCTCATCCTCCACTTCTTCTGGGAAAAAGCCATCCAACATTGTTACCACTAATACCTCTGACCTAATGGCTTTAGCACATTCTCATCATAATTACCAAAATACTAGCTCTCTAGGGTTTTCACATTTTGGAGGGACCGGGATGATGGGGTCTTACACAACTCCTGAACATAGTAACCTTGGTTTCTTGGAGAGTAAGTATGGTGGTTTACTTTCTCAAACCCCTAGACCTATTGATTTCTTGGACAGTAAGTTTGATCTCATGGGAGTCAACAATGAGAATCTGGTCATGGTTGATCATGGAAGTAACGGAGATCATCATCAGCAACATAATCATCATCACATTGTTCATCACGGCTTAGGTCTTAACAACAACAACAACAACAATGGCGGATTTCATGGGATTTCTCCCGGAAGCAACGGAAATGTTGGTGGTGGTCTCATGGATATGTCGACATGCCAGAGAATTATGCTATCAAATTATGATCATCATAATTATAATCATCATGAAGATAATCAAAGGGTAACAACAATAATGGATGTGAAGCCAAATCCAAAACTGTTATCGCTTGATTGGCAACAAGATCAAGGATACTCCGACGGTGGTGGTAGAGGCGTAGGAAAATCTGACGGCGGTGGATACGGCGGTGGTGGATATATCAACGGTTTAGGATCTTCATGGAATGGTTTGATGAATGGCTATGGATCGTCCACTAAAACAAACTCCTTGGTTTAGTTTATTAATCAAATTAAATATTATCTTGCCGTCATTAACTAGTACGTAGTAGTAGAAGAAAAGCAATGAAATTATATAAGGGTTTGTTTGGTTAATTAGCCAGTATTACTTTCGTGATTGATCGCAATTACGAAAGTAATTATTATTAGTAATCTTGATTAGGGTATTCAGAGAGATGTTTCATTATGTTTGTGTTCAGGTGCTTGAGGTGTAATGTTTCTTGATATAAATAGTTTCTATTTTCCGTTTTGCAAGTTAATTCTATATTATGAATGTAGATGCACGGTTCAAGATTTCATCCAATGGATTTATAAATCGAAAAGAAAAAAAAGCAGAGCCATAGTCTGAAAGAATACTTGACATTGATAAGAGATAACACTCCCAAATTGGAATATATTCTAAAAATAAGTGAAGAGAAATAACGTTTATTCAAAAATGGCTTTCTAAAGAGATATAAATGAATAGATAGATAAAAAGAGGTTGGGAGTGAATCCAAATTATATACTCCATTGTGGAACTAAACAATTTGTTGGATCTAAAAGAGAGGATATTTAGCAGCGAATGAGAAACATTTGTGTTAGTGAAGATGCTATGTTGGTATTTTTGAGCACACTTAAGAGTTGACTTTTGTACAAACACAAAAGCAAACAATACAAAAAGTGGTTTTGTTTAGAGTTGATTAGACTTAATCAAGAAGACTTTGTCAACTTAAGTTGGTGTTTTTAGAGACAAAGAAAGTCAGCTGCTACAAAGGGTTTTGCTTATAAAAGGAACCCAAATCGTGGAAGTAGAAGTGCAAAAGAAATGAGCAAGAGAGATATATGTTGTATAAACAACACATAAGTCAGACATAAATCAGAGCAAATGTCTATTTATTCTTGAGTGTAAACACAAGGGTAGTTCGAGGTGAAAATAGAGTTTGTGACAAGGGGTTGATGAGTGATTGTGAGGATCATTATCTTGTAACTCACTTGTAATACTTGTTTGTGTTCTAGTAGATTTTGGAACAAGGTCTCAGCGAGACGTAGGCAATATCTATACCAGATATTGTTGAACTCGTTAACTCTTTGTGTGCTCTATCTACTGTATGTTCTGTACAACGTTCTGCTTCTTCTAACAAGTGTCACTCTATCAACTCTCTGTTAGCTTATCAACTATTTGTTCAGTTCTAGTTGATTTGCCTAACAATTTACAGTATCAGAGCCAGGTTATACAATGAAGGAACTATATAAGGTGTTCTTAGGTGTAAGCTAATGTCTTCCACTCGGATAGAGGTTGAGAAGTTTGATGGCAGAGGTGGCTACACTCTGTGGAAGGAGAAGCTGCTGGTTAACTTAGATATACCCAGCCTGAGTGATGCTCTAACTAAAGAAGAACCAACAAAAGAGAAGTATGCAGATACTTTAGAAGCTAGCAAGAAAGGAAGAGCACTCGAAGACAAAAGATAGGAGGCAAGAAGCACTATCATTCTAAGTGTATCTGATCAAAAGCTGAGAAAGATCATCAAGGAGAAGACTGCAGCAGATATGTTTAAAGTGTTGGACAATCTCTATATGTCTAAAGTTTTCTAAATCACATCTGCAAGATGTGTTAAAGTCAATTCATTGAAGCAAACATTGATGATTTCTTATGAATAATAACCGACTTGGAGAACACCAAGGTCACTATATCTGATGAAGATTAAGCTATACTTCTTCTGATGTCATTGCCAAGACAGTTTGAGATATAGAAATGGTAGAACAACACTAACGCTGGACGGAGTTATTGTTGTCATCTATGCAAAGAAGCTAGAGTTTGGGTCAAATAAGAGAGCAAACAAGGTTCATGCTGAAGGACTTTATGTTAAGGAAAAGTCTAAATCACGAGGTAGAAGTGAACAGAGGGATAAGAAGGGCAAATGCAACTGAACAAGATCCCAATCTAAGAACAAACGAGGTTGTTGGATATGTGGAGAAGATGGACACTTCAAGAGGAACTGTCTGGAATAGAATAAGAATGGTGATTAAGCAAGTAGCAGCAGAATAGAGCCATCTGCGGCTAAGGGAAATCTGGTTAAAGCTTCAGGTCATTATGTCTCTGAAGCACTTCACACATCTAGTGTGAACTTGGAAAATTAGTGGATCATGGATATTGGGTGCACACATCACATGACGTATAAGCGTGAGTGATTCGAAGAACTTGATAAAAGGTAGGAGGATCAGCCATAATGGGGCAACAAATCAATGTCAAAAGTGCAAGGAGTTGGCACGATGAATAGCAAGAATGAAGAATGCTTGTCAAGGAAGTAAGATATGTTCCTGAAATGGATAGGAATCTATTATCACTCGGAACCTTTGAGGAAGTTGGGTACAAGTTTGAATCAGAGAATGGTGTGCTAAAGGTTATTATAGACAGTCAGGTGCTACTTCGTGGGAAGAGACAAGAGGGTCTCTACCTTTTGCAGTTCAACACAGAAGATCACTCACCTCTCACTGTTGAAAAGAGGAGTGATGACACGATGTTGTGGCACCAAAGGTTTAGCCACATGAGTCAGAAGAACATGAGGCTGCTGGTAAACAAAGGACTTCTTGATAAAAAAAGATTTCAACCTTTGACACGCGTGAGAGTTGCATACATGGGAAAGCAAAGAAAGTGAGTTTCAATCTTTCTACTTATGATTCTAAAGATAGACTTGATTATGTGCATTCATATTTGTGGTGAGCACCATCGGTAACTCTATCTTTAGGTAGAGGTCAATAATTCTTTTCATTCATAGATGATTACTTTAGGAAAGTATGGGTTTATTTTATAAGATATAAGGATGAAGCATTTGATAAATTTGTTGAATGGCTAACCTTGGTTGAGAATCAAAGTGAAAGAAAGCTTAAGGTGCTCAGGACATACAACGGTTTGGAGTTTTGCAACAACTAGTTCAACTCGTTTTGTGAAACAAGAGGGATTCAAAAGCACAGAACATGCTCTTACACACCATAATAGAATGGTGTTGCAGAGATGATGAATCAGACCATAGGGGAGAAAGTCAGAAGTATGTTGAGTGATTCTGGTTTGCTAAAGATGTTCTGGGCAGAGGCAACACATATTGTTATTGTGCTCATCAACAAAACACCTTCAACATCTGTTGAGTTTGAGATTTCATACAAGAGATGGAACAACAGAGATCGTGGTTACATATATCTGAGGAGGTTTCAGCGTGTTACGTATGTTCACACAAGTGATCACAAGCTAAACCTAAGGGCCAAGAAAGGAGTGTTAATCGGATATCCAGATGAGGTAAAAAGATACAAAGTGTGCATGCTTGAAGAAAAGAGATGTGTCATCAGTAGAAACACAATATTCAAAGAAAATCAGGTCTATAAAGACTTGATGAAGGACAAAGGAAACTTAGAAGCTGAAGAAGATGAGCTGACAAAGTCTTTTCTGGACTTAGAAATTGGATAAAGGAGCTTCAAGTTTGGGTGGAGATCAGAAAACTGTATCACCTACAGGTTCAAGTCCAAGAGTTTTGTTTCACTCTGAAACAGAAGAAGAGGAAGAACAAATTGTTAATCAGAACATACCATCGAGCTATCACTTGGTTAAAGACATAGTGAGAAGAGAAGTTAGAGTTCTAAGAAAGTATGATGATGAAGACTTTTATGCTGAAGCTCTATATACATCAGAAGATGGAGAAACTGCTAAACATGCAGAGTACATAGAAGCAAAGTTAGATTCCAATTGGCTTAAGTGGAAACATGCAATGTATGAAGAAATAGAGTCACAATTGAAGAACCAGACATGCATTTCAGTTGCTAGACTTGAAAATCAGAAGGTGATTGGCAGCAGATGAGTGTACAAGAACAAGCAAGGTATTCCAAGTGTAGAAAATTCAAGATTCAAGGCCATGCTTGTGGCAAAGGGTTGTGCTCAGAGGGAGGGGATTGATTATCACGAGATTTTTGCCCATGTAGTGAAGCATATGTCAATCAGGATACTGCTTCAAGTTGTTGTTCAAGAGAACTTGGAGCTTGAGTCGCTTGATGTTAAGACAACATTTCTTCACGGTGATCTAGAGAAAAATATTTACATGCATCCACCAGAAGGGTATGAAGGAAGAAATGTTCAAGCAAGGTCAAGTTTGTATACTGAAGAAGTCCATGTATGGACTTAAGTAGTCTCACTGACCGTGGAACAAGAAGTTCGACAGTTACATGTCTGAAATTAGTTTGTAAGAAGCTAATACGACAATTATGCATACATGAGAAGAGAATCTTATGGTTCAATCATGTACTTGCTGATCTATGTAGAAGATATGTTAGTGGCAGCAAGGAGTAAAGAATCCATCAAAAGGCTGAAGAATGAGCTGAGTGTATGAAGGATCTTGGTGAAGCAAGAAAGATATTTGGGGTGGAGATAATCAGGAACCGAGAAGAAAGGTTGTTATGGTTATCTCAAGAGGAGTATTTGTACAAGATGTTGAGAACTTATGAGATGCATGTAGCAAAGAGTGTCATAACACCACTTGGTGCACACTTTAGGTTGAAGACATCATCTGAAGTAGAATTGGAAAGATATCATGAGTATATGAGATCTATTCTATATGCAAACGATGTTGGGAGCATTATGTATGTAATGCTTGGGACAAGACCAGATTTGGCTTATCCTATTAGTGTCATTAGTCAATTTATGAGCCAATCAAGCAAACAAAACTAGGCTGGAGTTAAGTGGATCATGCGGTATATCAGAGGAAAACTAGATGTCAAGTTTTGTTTCAAGGTTGTTGGATTATGTGATGCTGATTTTTCTGCAGACTGGACAAGAGAAGGTCAATCACGGTCCTTATATTTTCTCTTGGGGGCAATATAATTACCTGGAAGTCACGACTTCAAAGAGTTGTTGCTCTGTCAACAATAGAGAGTGAATATATGTCTTTCACATAAGCTGTTAAAGAACCTTTTTGGTTGCATGGAATTTTGCAGGACTTTGGTTAATGAGCAGAGATAGTGGAGATTCATTGTGATTCTCAATGTACTATAGCTCTGTCAAAGAACAATGTGCATCATGAAAGGAAAAAGCACATTAATGTTAGGCTATATTTCATAAGGTATATTATAGCCGAGAGAGATGTTGAAGTGGTAAAGATTTCAACTGAAAATAATCTAGCTAATATCTTAACCAAGACATTAGCAGTTAGCAAGTTCCAAGCAGCTCAGAACTTGCTACGGGTTAAGGCTGAGTGAAGCAAGCAGGTTTCCAGACTGGAATCCGGTAAACTCGATTATATCTCTCATATTCTTCCTCTGTAATTCGGTTGATCATTACATGATCTTTTTTGGATATTTTGAACAAGCGTTCAGGTGGAGTTTTTTTGGAGCTACACACTTGTTGGATCCAAAAGAGAGTATGTTTAGCAGCTAATGAGAAATATTTATGTCAGTAATGATGGTGTGTTGGTGTTTCTTGAGCACACTTAAGAGTTGGCTTTTGTGCTAACACAAAAGGAAACAGTACAAAAGGTAGTTTTGTCTAGAGTTGATTAGACGTAATCAAGAAGGCTTTGTCAACTTTAGTTGTTGCTTTTAGAGACAAGGAAAGTGAGCTGCTACAAAGATTTTTGCTTATAAAAGGAAGCCAAATTGTGGAAGATATAGAAGTGCAAAAAAAAAGAGCAAGAGATTTGTGTGATGTATAAACAACACACAAGTGAGACAGAAATCAGAGCAAATGTCTATTTATTCTTGAGTGTAAACATAAGGGTAGTTCTAGGTGAAAATATAGTTTGTAACAAGGGGTTTGTGAGTGATTGTGAGGACCATTATCTCTTGTAACTCTGTTGTAATATTTGTTCGTATTCTAGTGGATTCCGGGACAAGGTCTCAGCGAAACTTAGGCAATATCTACACTAGATATTGCTGAACTCGTTAACTCTCTGTGTGCTCTATCTACAGTCTGTTCTTTCTATTATTCTGTATAATGTTCTGTTTCTTCTAACAAATCTCAACTCTATCAACTCTTTGTTAGCTTTTCAACTATTTGTTTAGTTCTACTTGATTTGCCTAACATCCATCATCTAACCAAAGTGACTTAATCCAATGGTCTATAATTCACTAAATTATATTTATTTGTAGGGTTTAAATACTTCGTTGCCAACACATATCTGTGGGTATTCAATATATTTTTAGTGGCAAAAACTTTAAATTTATGTAGATTCTAAAATTATTTAGGTTTGGGTTTGAGATTCGCTATTATAAAAACTGGATGGATAAATCAATATTTACATTCCCACTCTCAATGTGTTTGTTAGCCAGTGTTTGTGCATGTTACATTTTTTTAGTTAGTATAATTCAATGTTCAAAAAATTGTTAGGCGCTAAATAAACATTAACCTCCTAGCATCTGGAAAATCTAGACATAGTATAGGCGGTTTATACGGTTTACTTTGGAGTAAATTATATTATATATATTATACATAAAAATAATAAATAGTCTAAATCACATGATTTATTTATTTAAAAAGTTAAATTTTATTTTCTAACTTTGAAAAATATATAAACATTGTGATAAATATTCGATATTGTTTAGACATTTATTTTTGGGCTATTTTCAAAACTAACTTATTTTTGGGGGTTAAATGCAAAAATGACTCATATTTTTCTCTCTCTAAAATAACCTTATGACTCTATATATTTACAATCATGTCATTGTTATTATTATTTTAATTCCGAAAAATACTTGAAAAGACATAAATATTTATAACAAACAACTTATTTACAACAATGTCATATTCTTCAATATTTCCAACCACCATTAACAACAAAAAGTGAGCTCTAAATGCTCACTTACCTACTATTTTTGGACTCAATAACATCCAAATAACTAACATAACATCACATTCTTCTACTCTCTCACCAATTTCATCCAAAAAACTCTCTTATTTGCATTCCAAAAAAATTCAAATTCTTAGATCTTCTTGTTTTCTAGATTTTTGAATTAAAATCAATTGAATTTTGTTGGTATTAGCTTGACTCAAAGTTCTGGGCAGTAATTGAAGGTAAACACAATCTTAATCTAACTCATTACTGTTTTTCGTTTTTCTGCAGAGAGTAAACTTTATTTTAAGTTTACTTTGCTTGTAGACTTAGAATGAAGTCTACAAGTCAACAAATGAGCTAGTTTTTTATCTGACCAATGTGTTGTAGACTTAAAACTAAGTCTACATTTTTCTCTTTGTTGAGAAAAAAAATCTGATGTAGATTTAATATTAATTCTACATTAAAAAAGGTTAATTTTGCAATTGACCAATGTGTTGACTATCGAAGTAGACTTAATTTACAGCCTACATCAGAAGTCTACACTAAATTTTTAAAAGTAGACTTCTCTTTAAGTCTACTGAGGTTAGTTTTACAATTGACTAAGTTTAACATTTTGAGTAAAATCTACTCAGGAAGTCGACATTTTGTAGAGTTAATTTATAGTCTACTTTTAAAAATGTAGACTTTAAGTTAAGTCTACTAATTAATAACTTACGTTATTCCACATATGACGTAACTAAATAAAAAAGTAGACTTAATTTAAAATCTACATTTCTAAAAAGTAGACTTCAATTAAAGTCTACCAAATGTAGACTTCCAAAGTAGATTTAAAACCGAAAGTCAAACTTAGTCAATTGCAAAACTAACCTCAGTAGACTTAAAAAGAAATCTACTTTTATAAACATATTATAGACTACTGATGTAGACTGTAAATTAAGTCTAATTCTGAAAAGTCAAACTTTGGTAAGATGCAAACTAACCCTTTTAAATGTAGACTTAAAATAAAGTTTACTTATGAAAAGTCAAACTTTGGTCAAATGTAAAACTAACCCTTTAGTAGACTTTATTTTAAGTCTAATTTTAGTAGACATTATTTTCAGTCTACTATGAAAATTTTAGTAAAACCATTATGTGTTTACATAGCATATGTATTAAAGTCTACATAGCATATGCATAATGGTTTTTTTTGTATTTTTCCCATATGTGTTTACCCATTTACCTCCAAATGTATAAATTTCACATGTTTATGTGTTATATTTATGTAGACTTTATGTAAAGTATACATTAAGTAAACTTTATGTAAAGTCTACATTATTAAGTACTCTACTAATTTGAAGTTTACTCTACTAAAGTCTACTCTATATATAAAGTGTACTCTACTAATTTTGTTAAAAATGAATTTATAGCATATGTATAATTTTTTTTCTTTTTGTATTTTTATGTGTGTTATTGCATCGGTATAAATTTTACATGTTTATGTGATATATATGATTTGATAAAATTTTAAAATAATTTGGATAATTAACTCATTCTGAGTAGAATTCATTTAAAGTTTACATTGAGTATTTGAAGTGTACTATGATAAAAAAAAATTAAATAAATTTATAGCATATGTGTAATGTTATTTTTTTCTCATTTGTGCTTCTTTAATCTGGTATAAATTTTAAATTTTTATCTATTTATGATTTAATAAATTTTAGAAATAAATTGGATAATTTGCTATAGATTTCATTTGAAGTCTACATTGAGTAAATTTTAAATAAAGTCTACTATGACGACTTTGTAATATATGTAATAAATTCTATCTTGTTAACATGTGTTATATTTGATGACAAAGCTTTTTGTAGTCTTTTAGCATATGTATATTTCATGTGCAATCTTTCTAACACTTTAAATACTTTAATAAATAGCTATATATGCTTCAAATAAAAAGGATATATAGCTACGATATTTTACTAGATATATGGTTATAATATTTCTTTAATGACAAAGTCATATAAAAATATTAAGAGATTAAATTTACAACATTCGTATACTATAATTAAAATATAATTTTTGTCCACATGATTTTATATCTACAATTTTTATCGACCAACATTTTATATCTCTACAAACAATGTCTGCAAATGATGTCTACAAATAATTTATACAATTGATGTCTGCAACCTATGTCTACAAATGACTTATACAATTGATGTCTGCAACCTATGTCTGCAACTTATGTCTGTAATCAATGTCTACAACTTATGTCTGCAATCAATGTTTGTAACTTATGTCTGCTATCAATTTCTACAATTTATGTCTGCAATCGATGTCTGCAACTTATGTCTGCAATCGATGTATGCAACTTATGTCTGCAATAGATGTCTACAACCAATTTCTGCAACTGAAATCTGCAACAAAAATTGGAATATTTTACAAGAAAATAAAAAGAAATCAATTATGTCATTAAGATTAACAAAAAAAATTAACAAAAATAAAAATAAAATATTTCACAAATATTAACAAAAGTAAAATATTTCACTAATATTAATAAATATAACTAGAAAACATATCTAAATAAGTTGTTCATAAGAAAATAAGAAAGAAAATTAATTATTTCACTACCATTAACAAGAAAATCAACAAAAAAATAAAATTTTTCACAAATATTATAAAAATGAAATATTTTACATTTACCAACAAGAAAATTAACAAAAATGAAATATTTCACTAATACTAACAAAAAATGAATTTTAAAAAAAACTATTGATAAGAAAAAAAAAAGGCTTACTCAAAAACCACTATTCTTGGTTTTTCTTTTTCTTTCATCGATCATCATTTGAGAAAATCTAAGACAATGAACAATAAAACAAATTAGACTTATAAATCAAAGAGCAAAATAAGACAAATCTCACTTTTTATTTTTTCAAGTAACAAAATGTGAATTTGTTTAAAGTTTGCAACATACAAAATGGTTTACTTGTTTTTTGCCAGATCTTAGTAAAACAAAGAAGAAAAATTAAACCTAACCTAAGAAATGGAGGTTTTCAAATGAGAGAGAAAGATGGAGGCTGCAAATGGGAAAGAAATATGAAGGCTGCAAATGAAAAATTAGAGTTTTTTTCAACTTTGTAAAACTACTTCTATACCTAGGATAAATTGTAAGAGTAAATACAAACTCAATGGGCTTAAATACACTAAGTAGACTTTACTTTAAGTCTACATAAAAGTAGACTTCATATTAAGTCTACACTAAGTAGACTTTACTTTAAGTCTACATAAAAGTAGACTTCATATAAAGTCTACACTAAGTAAATTTTTATTAATAATTATCTTTTGCATTAAATTAATTATATTTTGTAGACTTTAAATAAAGTATACGTAAAAACCAAAATTTAAAATGTAGACTTTATTTAAAGTTTATGAAGATTAAAATCCAATTCAAAATATATACTGAAGTATACAGTTAAGTAAATAAATTTTAATTTTAAAACATCCTAATTACTTATATTTTTAATTAAATAAATTAAACATCCTAATTGCTTATATTTTTAATTTCATTTTTAAAAATAATATTAATCACAAAGTAGACTTTATTTTATGTCTACTTTGTAGACTTCATATATACTCTACCTTGTAGACTTCACATGTAGTTACATACGCATAGATTTTAATTGTAGACTACTGAAAGTTAAAACTGTAATTGTGATATCTATTTTTTTTTTGTTCATTAAGGAAAGTATTGTAAATTCATTAGCCTTTTGATTTAGTTTTGCATTTGACTCAAACGGGGATCTACTTTTGTATTTCCAACTAAATTTTAGATCATTTTAATCAAATCCCCTTTTATTTTTAAAGATAAATTTAAAATTGACATTTTTATTTTTATTTTTGCAAAATGAATTTAAACATCTTTATTAGAAAAAAAAAAAAACAGATCGTATAAGGAGATTAGTTACTACCTAAATCGTATAATTACCGCAAAAACACCAAATTATCCTGAGGAGACCACCTAATGCATGATATAATAGGAACAAATAAATAAAATCCGTTTATCGGCTAGAGCCTATCTTAAACAATGGTATTATTCATTCAGAAATGAGTTTTATAGAGGATACAATTTCTACTAAAGAAAGTAGGATTCAACTTTATTCCAAGGATCGAATCCCATATTTAAAATATTAGGAGTGAGATTAAAAACTACTAAACTAGTTGAAAAACAAGAAGGTAAGATTCAACTTTATTCTACGAAGGAGCGATGAGAACACAAAGTTGTTGTTAATATTGATTCATTGCATGAATATTTGATTATGATTTTTTTCTTTTATCGAAGCCCAAATAACCCGTAAATAGCCTTTAGTCTAATGGGTAGTGGTAAGTTTATTAAAAGCAGGCGTACATTCACAACCAGAAATCGAATCACACAGCCTATAAGATTTACGTAAAAATTTAACTAATGGACAGGTTATTATGACCTTGACAAAAAAAAAAAACAAAAAAACAAAAAAACAGCTCAAACAACCCTAACCGTAAGGTAACGGACATTAAGCATTGATGTTTCTCTTGTTGCGCAAGGTCAAAAATTAGAACCTTATGTCGAATTCTTAATAATCTTTTTTCTTTTTTTTCTAGACTACTCCGACGGTGGAGCTTCTATATATTATCAACTGAAACAGAGTATTTGACTGGAATAATTATTCGACATAAAGAAAGAAGATAAGAAATTTTCAATTTGGAATATATTCTAAAGAGAAAAAAAAATGTAGTGAAGGTACATAAGTCACAGGTATAGCAAGTGCATCACGCCTCCTCAAAAAGAACCTCTAATGATGTTCACATCGAGAGTTCTCTAGATTTCAAGATTGAAATTTGTCATATATAAAGATAACACGAACCAAAACTAGAAAGCAAAAGAAACATGTTCATGAGTTTGTGAATCACCAATCGATCTTATAAGCATCGCTCTTCGAAAGCTTTTGACGGATTGTCACCGTCGATCTGCGAATGATGAGGGAAATCAAATGGCATTTCTTCAGGTGAGAGCCAAGCTTCTCTAAAAACTCTCGAGACTTCCTCAAAAACTACTCCATTGCCCTCAGGCGTGAGATGGAGTCCATCACTGCTTATAGCCAACAACAACCAAGAATCAAACCATTTATAAACAACAAAATTGATACAGGAGATGAGTGAGTGTTTTTGAAAACCAACGACGTTTTGAGATCAGATTCAGAAATAGACCTTAGGTACTTCTTCTGCCAATCATTGGTTTCTTGCATCTTAGACCATAAGTTCACGCATCGTAGGCCAAGTTCCTCAGCTAATGCAACACAATGTTGTGCGTAGATTCCCGTTGTTTCATTTGTTCTCTCCGGCTCTTTCATAGCACTATCACCATGGATTGATCTGATATAACACATTCACTGGCTCGCTTACGAGAAGTTGGGACTTAATGTATTGAAAAACAAAAATGCAAAGAAGAATGAAGCCTACTCTGCATAACTTTGCCGCCCAGCTTCATCAATTGGTGGTGGAGTTACAAGCACAATTAGCATAGTAGGTGAACATTTCTATAAAACAGTCATTGGCTTTTAAATCGCAATCAGTCCAATAAAGGAAGACAATTCAAGAAAAGCCAAATGGAAGCGAGAGAATCAGGGATGCATATCAAACCTTCAAATGCTGAACAATTTTTTTGATGTTATCTTTGTACTCTTCCACCGGCACGTGTTGCCTATCACTCGTTCTTCCTTTGAGAGCTGCATCGTTTGCACCAAAGAATATCGTCGTAGCAGCAGGAGAAGGAGGAGACGAAGATCCCTAAAGAAAGAAAAGGTAGAAAACAGTGTATGATATGTATATTTAATTGCTTTTACCATTTCAAAAATCAATATTTTGTATTTCAATTCATTTCAGACCATTGATCATCCATTAAAATTTCATAAATCAGTACATCCTACATTTCATATTAGAAACATCCAAAACTGAATTATAAAGGACAATGAGGCTCATAAGTCATAAGCAAAAAAAAAAAAAAAAAAAACACACTGTTGTGTACATTAGCGAAACCATGATCCAGAAGCTTTGCACAAGAGAACACCCCCAAGATCTCAATCAAAATATTAATTTGCAATATAGGAAAAATGATGGAGAAAATCATCATCCCCTGACTAGCAAATTTGTGTGTAGATCACATTTGGATCGACATTGTAGACTCATGCAGCGAGATAGAATTCTTGAATCTTAAATTTTTTCAAAAACGACTTAAGAGAGAGAGAGAGATAAGAGTTCTGACGAGAGGGAAAATGTGATGAAGCAAGAAGAGAGCCCATCGGGTGTTGTAGCCACCATAGCCACGAACTACAACATCGGCCTTACGCGAGTAAGCATCGGCAAGAGCAGATCCCCAGCCGCCGGATCTGAAGGACTGCGCCGTTATCGAATCGCCGAAGAGAACTATCTGCGGCCTCATCAGTCCGTCCGCCGTATCTCGATCTCCCTCACCGGTAATTAACTGACTATTAGAAATTCCGGTCGTTTCTGGGCCGACTTATATGAAATGAGCCTTAGGCCCAATTATTCAGTTATGATTGGTATTGATTTTCAGACTTTGAATTTCAGTTAATCATTTCAAATTACAAATCTACTATATAATACTCCTTCCATTTGTTTTAGTTTATGTTTTAGAAAAAAATTTGTTTCTTTTTAGTTGATATTTTCAGTTTTCTATGCAAAATTTAATGTATTTTTAATATTTTTGCCTGTTTAAATTTGCAGATATATGATTTGTTAGATTGTTTCAGAAAAAAATAAATGTTTTATTAATTTGTACAAAAATTCTAAAACATCAAATATAAACAGAGGGAGTAAAAAGAAAGCATTTTCAAAGAATACCATTAGAGAATTTATTTAATTACTATAGTTTGAAATTTTTGGAAAGGTTAGGATGTAATAACCTTAGTTTTAATCTTCTACATCATACCCTATATAATTAGTATGGACTAATGTTGAATCTTCCATATATTTGTTACATAATTTATTTTAAATTTTATTATTTATTATATTGATTATAGAAATCTTTAACAAAATCCCTACTATAATGATCAATTATGAAAATTTTTTCTTTAACCCCTATAGAGTATCCTAATTTTCGCATTTAGAATTTGAAATTACCTTAAATTAATGCATATAATCACTAATTTAATTCGAATATTCTGAATTTAATTTCAAATTTTATTATCGAACCAATCAGTTGACAGTATTTAATTAAGTTTACATAATTTTGAATATATTATACACACTTTCCATTAATTTCTCATCCTAAATAATTAGAATATAGCAATAATTCATGAAAACCCTAATCCAAAAACACTATAAATACATGTCTATTGGTAGTGTTTTTTTCTCATCATTCCTTTCTCTTTTTGCTTTTATTGTTATAATATGTCTTTTGCTGATATTTCTTTTTTGAAACCAGTTTCGCAAAAATGGAAGATCAAGGTCAAAATTGCTAGACTATGGAAGATATATACCTTCGAATTTGGCCAAACAATTGAGATGGTTTGATGTTATGTCAAGGTGAATAAAAAATATTAATTTTTGTCAACTATTAAACTTTTTGTTATATTTTTATTGTATTTCATTTGTTACCCATTTTCAGGGTGTTACTATCAAACAAGATTTGCTTAAGAAATATGCTTATCTTCTAAAAAAAGGTGATACCAAAATTATTAATAATTTTGTTGTTGGTCTAGCAAATAGTTCATATCGAACCACACATCATAAATATAAGATATCATTTGTTATTACTACATATGTGAAATCAACTGACCCTCTCCCTGAGAGTTTGTTTCGTATTGTCCCTGCGAGTTTCGCAGATTTGCATATTGATAAACTTAACGACAACTTTTTGATTGATAAGTTGTCTTTATATTTCAACTTGATTTATTGATTTAACTTAGCTTAATATTTATAGTATTTTTATTTTGGGAAAATGACTTAAATGACTCAAGATCCCATTTTGAATGCAAAAATATACCTCATTTGTTTTTTTCTTTAATAGTAACCTCCAAAGGTAGTGAATTTATAATTTTACCCTTAATTACCAAACAAAAAACTAGAATACGTAATTACCTCTATACCCTTTTGCGCTATAGGAGACTTCAGTCTGAAGTCTCCTCACGAAGACTTCAGTCTGAAGTCTCCTCACGAAGACTTCATGGTGAAGTCTCCTCTTCTTAATTATATATATACTTGGGATTAAAATAGTAATTAATGTTATATGTTTATAAGTTATATCACAAAATAAAATAACAAACAAATATCAAGCATGAAAAATAAAATTTCGATAAAACATGGTGAAATAAGATCAATAAAGATCAAACCACAAAGTTCCTAAACAACTATATCATGGTTTAGGGTTTAGGGTAATAAGATATGATAAACATGTGGTATTTTATGGATTTTATATTTGGAATATAGAAATTAAATAATAGGATTAAATTTCGCATATATTTTGAAGTTACAAGTTTGTTGTCTAACATTTGTGCATTATAAAATNTCCCTTTCGTTCCTAATACGTCTGTGCTATGGCTTTATTTTAAAGGACTAGATTGTCCGATTCTGACATGTGTATAGGGAGACCAATTTTCTAGCAGATGGATTGGCTAACTATGCATACTCTCTATCGTTGGGTTTTCATAATTTAGTTTTTGCTCCTGAATGTGTTGGCTCGATTGTGTGTAGCGAGTCACAAGAGTCTAATTATGTTATAAGTGTTTGAACTGATTTTTATATTTTGAATAAAGTTTGGGAGGGATTTTCCTCCCTCTTCATACCAAAAAAAAACATTTGTGCATTATAAAATAAACTTTGCAATACGGTTTAGAATTTTGAGTTTAGGGTTTTGTGGAGACTTCACATGAAGAAGATGGCATTTTCGAAAATAGTTGAGGTTAGATATCTATTTTTGTAATTTTAAGTTGGGTTAAAATTAAAAAAAAATAATCTCAAAGTTAATGGCATTTCCGAAAATATATAAAGAAATAAGGGTATTTTAAAATGAGTTTAGGAGAGAAATTGGTGGATTAGTTTTGCCATGGACTTAAGTCAATGGGTTATATTTGAAAGTAACCCTTCTATTTTCTTAGATATTGTTGGTCAACTTATAGATGTTTGAAATATTAGGTTTGTCAATGTTAATGGATAGGAAACCAAGAAAATAAATATTGAAATCCGAGATTCCAAGTAAGTCATTTAATTTTTATTATTATTGACTTTTTATTTATAAATATCAATTTTAAAACTATTTTGTATTCTTTTATAGTGATGTTTGACTGAGTTGTGTTATATGGGGTAAGTATGCTGAGCAAGTAGAAGAACTAACTTCAAGTCTTATTTGACAAATTTTCGTTATTGTTATGCAGTTTTGCAAAATCAAGATCTTTAAAGATAATATAAACACCACTATTTTATAGTTCATTGTATAATTATTATTTAAGTCAAAAAAAAATCCATTTTTCTGAAAAAGAGTATCTCGAATGTTTTTGAGTGCACTCAACTTTGGATAAACAATGATGACCTTGAAGCAGTATTTGCATTGTGACCAAAGTAAGTTTGTTATAATTTTTCTATGATCTTATTATTTTTATTTTCATTATCATAAGTATAAATATATTAATTGTTAAATCCTACGTTTTAATTTTAATGAAGGTATTACATTCATTTCAATATTGGTGACACCACTGGTGAGACAAAGTTCTTTACGTTTGATTGGATTGCAATGCAAGTTCTCAATCAATCAGCTTTTGAACTTGCTCAAACCATTTCTGAGGTTAGTTATTATTACAAAATAAATGGTTGTTTATATCTATTGTATTTGTTTTTTTTGAATAGAAATGTATTTGTTTTTTTATTGACTACATATAAATTTAAAAATTATATTTATGTTGAATGAAGATCCGGAAAACACTCTATTAGCTTTAAAGAATCTTACAGGAAAGTCGTTTTTATTTATTGTTGGTGTTGAGAAAAAACATTTGGGAAGAGGTGGTGATCAAATTTATCGAGTTAATCAGTTGGTTACTAAACTTGAATTGATCAAATAATACAATGACACATATTCATCTCAGATAAAAAAAGATTTATATATAGTTTTGTAATATATGTCAAAATATAAAAAAATTTAATTTGTTTATTTATATCAACTTTTTCTAGGGTTAATCAATGTTAACCAATGGTGAATACGAAGATGATTCAATGAATTTTCAATCATCAACACTTTTTTCGAAAAGGAAGGATGATTCTCCAACTTGCAATGGTGTTTCACATGACAACATTTCTACATCCAAACACAATTCATTCAAAAAAATTAAGATGAAGAAACTTTGAATATCTCTTTTTAGATGCTATTCTAACTACGCTACAACTTTATTATTTTTTGGGTTGTTAATTCATTTCTTTTTGTTTTGCATTGATTTCAATTTTTAAGTTTATTTAATTGTTTGGTAATATTCTCATCTATTCATTTATTTATTTGGTATTCCACAATTAACAAATTTTGAATTTATTATATATTTGTAATCATTTGATATTTAAAATATATAACATATATTCTCTTTTTTAATTTGATATAAAAATATCAAATTTTTATATTCAAAATATCTAACAAAATTTACTAAGTGAATTTGATATTTAAATTTTGAAAATTTAAATATTGATGAAATTGTTATAATCTATTATATCTGCATTAAATTTGTAATATTGTTAGCACTTATTATTATTTTTTAAATAACAATGAATGCCATTAGAGATTTTATTTAATTATTATAGTTCGATATGTTTAGAAAAGTTAAAGATTACAATGAATGTCATTATATATTACAATGAATGCAATTAGATGTTTTATTAAATAATGACTAATTGTTATATATATTCCTTTAACCACCATAGAATATCATAATAATGGCATTTTGAATTTTAAATTATATTACATTGATCTATATAATCGCTAATTTGATTTGAATATTCTAAATATAACTTTGAATTTTAGTATAGAGCTAATCAGTTGAAAGCATGTTAACATATATGGATATATATTAAATAAGTTTACACAAATTTGATATAAATACTAAAAACTCGACACACTAAACATTAACCTAATTGAATCAACACTTCCTCTTTCACATTTATCTTCTTCTTAAAGTTTATCACCATGGATTCAAACAGCTTTCAATCTCTGACTTTTTCTCCATTTTCAAAAAGAATTAGTTTTCATCCAACTTGCTTTGATATTATGCTCACGAGAGACATTGATTCTAAAACCGGTCTGGTATATGGGACAAAGCTTCGCATTGCAAAAATGACCATAACATTCATTGAAGCTACGATTATTTATGGGGGAAGAATTGGTGATAAAGTGCTACTTCCAAAATCAAATAAATTCTTTCGGTCAATTGTTAAGATTCCATGATCGAAGACTTTGAAGACTCAAGCTTATTTTATTATATTATATTTATTTTGTTATAATAAAAGTGTTGTTACTGGTGTAGTTGTCTATTTATTTATGAGGAATAATAACATTAGCTTGACGTAGCATACTTAATCCTTCTTCTTTAAGACCATCAACAAAATAGTTTTTAACAGCTGTCATGTACAATGCTTCACGATTTCCTGATATACATGACCTTGCGTACTTAGTAAATATGATTAAATCTATTAAATCAAATGAAATTTATTGGTTAGGAAACAATATCAATCAATTTAAATTCTTTATTAAGCGAATGTTTATTTTCCTAAGTTATCAAGCTTGATAGTCTACATAAATAATTTTAGGAATTTAATTTTCTGATAATTATGGTTTAAACGATAACAACCTTTATTTATATAGTCCAAAACGAGTAAATCCTAAACTTATTCTTTATTCTTTTACAACTTCTTGATCTTCTTCTTCCTCTTCTACGTATAATGGATTTCAGTCTTTTACATATTAATCATTTTCATATATGCATATTCTAGGTATTACTTTTCATATGTATTTTTACTACCCGTTATCGACAAAGTATTCTATAAAATCTTATTCTATTCAATATTTGTAATTGTTTTACTAATTTTTAGTTCATGAGTTTGTTGTCTATAGATATGAAAAAATTGAAGCCAACAAACCATGAATCATATATGGCCACTTCAAGAACTTCTAAGAAACATAAGACCTTCAATTCTGAAAATGATATACATCTTTATTACAATAAATTCTAACCCTTAAATTAATTATTGCTGACATTGTTAATGGTTGGACTTTTTTATTTACCAAATACAGCTAATTCTTATCAAACAACCACTGCTACAGCAAATCGCAACCAATCAATCTTGAGAGATATTACAAATCTTGGTTCGTCCCAGATTAATCCATCTGGTAGAACTATATTCTTCAAAATTTAGGAAAAAATCAATTTTTATTATCTTTCACTTATGTATTTTTTTTAATTCATAACTTTTTATTTGCTTTATATTTAACAATATATTGTTTACATATTTAATTATTAATCAAATCACATTTTTTGTATGTAGATAAAAAGAAATCTACCAACCGAAATAGATTATATGCTGATTCAATTTCTTAATTGTTTGGTAAACAACATAACTTACAAACCCAACTTTCTCAAACTTCAAGTTCTGTTACAAATAATGCAGCTTTATCAGTTCAAAAGATCAATAATGAAGTAACTCGTATAACTTTATTGTAACTATTTAGTTTGTACACAATTTTATAAATATTATATTATCTCATTGATCTTGATACTTTAATGTTTTCAGGAACGAGTTACATGTCGAATAACGTTACTGAGAGCTATAACATTGTTCTAGAATGTTATTCAAGTGATTCCGAAGGTGTGACATATCTTATGTGAAAATATGTATTTTACTAGTTAGAGATTTTATCAAAATATTATATATTTTTAATCTTCTTATTTTATTTTGTTGATTCAAATATCGAGTTTATCACTGAGAGAGAATCTGAAGATGATATACCTGAAGTTTATTTTTCTAATAGTGACCATGAGGAAATTGTTAGTTTCTACTACTAATATTGGTAGTATTTTACAATCTACAAGTAGTTGTAATGCTAACCGAATGCTCATACAACAATGGAGGATATTCAGCATAATGCTAATTCATTTAAATGTATATCTCCTTTTTATAATTAAAATATATTATGTTTCTTTAATATGTAATATTCTTATGTCAGTATTTACGAAACAAACAGAATATGTAGACGAAGGAGATCCCATCTACAAATGTGTACATTGTGGTGCTACTCATTGGTATGGGGAGAGGTTGCATAAGAATAAAAACTCTAAGAAAATTTCATTTAAAGATTTTGGTATGCATGAAAAAGTCAAATTGCCACTACTAGAACTTGCTCCACAAGAGTTAGTTGATCTTATCACATGCAATGATGAAAGAAGTCGGAATTTCCGAGAAAACATAAGAGCATATAACATGATGTTTTCTTTTACGTCTCTTGGTGGAAAGATTGACCATTCAATCAATGTAGGACGTGGTCCAAAAATTTACAGAATTCATGGTGAGAATTACCTTCTTATGGGAAGTATGATTCCAGAGAATAGTGTTCCAAAATTCTTGAAGCTTTATATTCATGATACTTCTAACGAGGTCATGAATAGACTTAGATCTTACTGGTAATTATATTTTGTGTTAATAGTTACTATACTGTAATTATTAAATACTTTAGAAATCTATCATATGATTTTTATATATTTTTTTTTTCTAACAGAGACAACAACAATCATGGATCTCCTAATAGCTTGAGAACGGATATTGTTGAGATGCTTCGTAAAAAGTTAGAGGCAGTAAATCCTTACGTCAAAATATTCAACACATACAAAGAAAGGTTTAGAGAAGAAGATATTGAGACATTACATTTTGTTTTGCTCAACTCACCAGATAAAGATGGACGTTTATGCAATAATACTACTTCTTCCGAAGTTGCTGCATTGGTTGTTGGTGATTTTGTTCTTGGCATGGATAAAAGAGAAATTGTGTTAGAGTAAAAATCCGGCAAGCTGAAAAGATAAGTAAGCTAAATCCATATTATGTGCCTTTACAGTATCCTGTTATATTTCCTAGAGGAGAAGATGGCTGGAGATTAGATATTGAGAACACTTTTTCAGATAGGCCTGGTACGAAAAAAAGATATATAACCTTGAAACAATGGTTTGCATATTGTATTCAAGAAAGGGATAACGGGTCAAAAACTCTTCTTAGTTCTAGAAGTTTACTTTCAGCAGTTCCTGGTTGATGGTTATACAGCTATCGAGTCTTACAACATGCAGTTCTTGAGGAAAAATCAAACAAAGCTTTGTTTTGGAACTTATGCAAGTGTCAAAGAGGCAGCTAATCAAGGAGATGTTGAGACGGTTAATCATGGTTCTAGGGTTCTCATTCCATCTTCTTTCATTGGTGGTGAAAGGTTCATGAGACAAAATTACATGGATGCAATGGCTATTTGTAAGTATCTCAGATTTCCTGATCTTTTTATCACATTTACATACAATCCTAAATGGCCAGAAATAACAAGATTTCTTCAAGAGAGAGGTCTACATCCCAAAGATAGACCTGATATTATATGTATATTATTTAAAATGAAGCTGGACAACCTGTTAAATGATTTGACCGGTGATAATGGTGCATTTGGCAAAACTGCTACATGTACTTTTTACAATCAATATATTTTATACAAAACATTATATACAATGTTGGTTTTTTCTACATTGTGTTTTATAGAGTAGATTATTATGTTAAAAATAGTAATTACATTTAAATTTTGTTTTGCAATATTAGCTTCTTAAATTTATATTCTCAGCCATGTATACTATAGAGCTCCAGAAAAGAGGACTTCCTCATGCACATATTTTGTTATTTATGCATCAAAACAACAAGTACCCGAATGCTGAAGACATGGACAAAATAATCAGTGCTGAGATTCCGCATAGAGCTGAAGATCCAGAATATTTTGATGTTGTCAAAGAAATGATGAATTATGGTCCATGTGGTTCTGTTAACATTAATACTCCGTGTACGAAAGAAGGAAAATGCTCTAAGTTTTATCCAAAAAGATATAATGAATCTACAACAGTTGATGAAGATGGTTATCATGTTTATAAGCATCGTGATAATGGTCGATTTGTTGTGAAGAATGATTTCAAGTGTGATAATAGGTATGTGGTTCCTCATAATAGATTATGCAATAAGTTCGATATACAGCTCATATCAATGTAGAGTGGTGTAACCAGTTATCTATAGTGAAGTACTTATTTAAGTACATTCATAAGGGACATGATAGAATAGCATTTTGGTCTAAGGAGATCTAATGACGAAGGTGTTAGTAATGATACACAATCTAAAGATCCTGAGATTGATGTAGATCAAGAAGATGTGGATGAAATCAAGTCATATTTTGATTGCAGGTAACTCAAGAATAACTTAAATTAGTTCATATATTTGTTATATCTTTTCTACTTCACTATTATTTTATAAGAATATATTCATGTATTCATAGGTATATATTTGCTTGCGAAGCAGCTTGAAAAATTCTAGCCTTTCCAATCCACTATAGATCATTTGCTGTTGAGAAGCTATCGTTCCACAAAAAAGATCAACAAATTTTGGTTTGGAAAGATGATGATACGATCGAGTGTGTTCTGAACCAAAAGTCTATTGATCAGTCTATGTTTATTGCGTGGATGGAACAAAATAAATATGACCCATAAGAAAGAAAACTTACCTATGCTGAATTTCCTTCCAATTATATATACAACAAAAAAGCCAAATCATTGAACAAAAGGAAAATTGCGAGATTTGCTGTTGGTAGAATTTACTATGTTCCACCTTCACTTAAGGAATTCTTTTTCTTGAGAATTCTACTTAACAAGGTTAGAGGTCCAACATGCTATGAGGATATCAGAACAGTGGATGGTGTAGTGTACAAGACTTTCAAAGAGGCATGTGATGCTAGGGGATTATTTGATGATGATTCATAGTATATTGAAGCAATTCAAAGTGCAAGTCAATGGGCAACATCATCTTTTCTGCGTCAGGCTTTTATGCATATGCTTTTATGTAATAGCATAACCTCTCCAGAAATTTTTTGGGAAGCTACTTGGATATTGTTATCAGAGGATATTTTTATCAAAAGACAGAATACTCAATTTCAAAGGTGGAAATTTACTTTATATTATAAAACTGATTGGATATTTATTACTAACTTTATATTTTAAAAAATAAAACTTTATAAAACTTTTAATTTTTTTGTATGTAGATCTTATGTTAACCGAAGATCAAATTTAGAATTTCACTTTGGCCAAGTTGGATTCTGCTTTGAAGTATAATGGTAGTTCATTGTTAAGGTATCCGTCGTTGTCATAGTCAGATGATTCTTATACTCAGGCTCAAGTAAATCATTTTTTTGTTTGAGGAGCTCAATTATAATTGTGCTAGGCTCAAAGAAGACCACGATGTAGAGGTTCAATGGTTGACCCACGAGCGGAAGATTATTTATAATAACATTGTACATTCTGTACTGAACCATAAAGGAGGCGTTTATTTTTTTTATGGTTTTGGAGGTACCGGCAAAACATTCCTCTGAAAAGTTTTATCTTCAGCTATATGGTGTAGAGGAAAAGTTGTTATCAATGTTGCTTCTAGCGGAATTGCTTCTTTACTGTTAGTTGGTGGAATGACTGCACATTCGAGATTTGGTATCCCTATAAACCCTGATGAGTTTTCAACTTGCTCTATAAGGAAAGTATCTGATTTAACTAATTTGATCAAAGAAGCATCTCTTATTATATGGGATAAAGCTCCCATGATGAGAAAACATTGCTTTGAGTCTTTAGATAGAAGCTTGCGTGATATAATTGGGATAGAAGACAAACCAGTTGCCGGTAAAGTTATTGTATTTGGTGGTGATTTTAGACAAGTTTTATTTGATTTGTTGGTGGTAGTAGAGCTGATACTGTAATAGCAGCATTGAACACATCTTATCTCTGGGACGATTGTAAAGTTCTCAGGTTGACAAAGAATATGAGGCTATTATCTTCTTCTAATATAAGCATTAACAAGTCGGAAGAAATTCAACGTTTTTCCGATTAGATTCTTGCTATTGGTGATGGCAGAATTAATAAACCTAATTCAGTTGAATTTATGATCGATATTCTGGAAGAATTACTTAGTACAGGAACATCTGATCCAGTCATCTCTATTTGTTCAGAAGTATATGGTAATTTTTTGGACCATCTCTATGACCCAATATTCTTTCAAGATAGGCCTATAATATGTCCCACGAACATGGATATTGATCTAATTAATGATCACATGCTTTCACTTTTAGCAGGTAAATTTTAACAGTAAACTTTGATATTTTATTATTCGTTTTTGTCATGTAAATATTGTTATAATTTTATTTAATATAATGATAATAATTTAACTATCACGAACGGATTTTTAGATAATTAAACTTTTTTTCTTGCAGGTGATGAGATGATTTATCTGAGTACAAATAGTTTATGTCCAACTGATTCTTATTCTATTGATACAATGATCTTTACACCAGATTTTCTTAATAATATTAAGATGTCTGGTTTGCCTAATCATTCTATCAAATTGAAAGTAGGAGCTCCTATTATGCTTATGAGGAATATTGATGCTAAAACTGGACTATGTAATGGTACAAGGCTGCAAGTTACTCAAATGGCTAAACAAGTAATTGAAGCCCCTATAAATACTAGAGACAAAGTTGGTGATAAGATATTAATCACTAGAATGATCATCTGTCCTTCAAATACAAAGTTGTTATTTAAAATGCATCGCACACAGTTTCTTATATATGTTGTCTTTGCTATGACAATCAACAAAAGTCAAGGTCAGACACTTAACAAGATTGGTTTATTTTTTCCAAGATCGGTTTTCTCTCATGGTCAATTATATGTAACTGTTTCTAAAGTAAAATCTAAAAATGAATTGAAGGTTTCAATACTGGATAAGGATGTAAACGTTCAAAGCAAGACAATGAATGTTGTTTACAAAGATGTTTTCAAGAATTTATAGAATGTAAACATTTCTATTGCTTTATGTTCTTTATTTTTTTCTACATCATTGTATTGTGATTTCTGAAAAATTTAATCTCTATTTAAAACTACTAAAATATTTCCTTCATAACAAATGAATTTTGGTAACAACATAATACTCCATTGTCACAAAAAAGTATTCTCTAATATTAACAAAAAATTCATTACTATTATCAACATTGAAATTATTTCTAACAATTTAAAACTAAACAAACATTTTCTGTTACAAAAAGTAGTATTTATACAAAACCAATCATTTATATAAATGCTACTTATATATAATTAACTTATTATTAATTAATTTAATTTATCTTCATTTTTACACTTCTTCTTTTAATTTAATTTCTAACTTATTTATTATGAATAAATGGTACTTATACAAACCAATCATTTATATAATTGTTATGTTTATGTAATTCCAATATATGGTAATTGTTATACATATTTGATATAATTCTATTCTATATAAATTATGAAAATATGTTGTTTATGCGAATATATTTCTAATCTTTCTTATTCTAAGATTTTTGATTTAGTTAACGATTTCCAGAATGAAATATAATACAACATCAAAATTTGTTGTTATATAGAAGACTACTATTAAGTTTAAATAAGTAATGATAATCGTAAAACTAATTATTTTGTCTACTTATTTAGTTAAATTCATGATCTAAAATCGATGAACAAACACAATGTATTCTTAAAAGGTTACCTTTACTAGTTGGTATTCCGATTAACAAACACGTTTTAATAATCCAATTCACAAATCAAGATTATATTGGCTGATTTTAAATTTTAATAGAAGTTTCTCACATTTTCAGCATCTTAATTGTTGGAATCAGTCTTAGCACAATGAGTACTAAAACGGAGGTTCCTGATTAAAAGAGTAGAGGAGAATGGGCAAGGACACTTGTAGACTGGATTGGGAACAAGAGCTAGTTAACTAAGAACAAGAAGAGATGATTGTCAAATTGATGTTCTTATTAAACTTTATTATGCCAAAAAGCCGATCACTTTTTAAAAGGATTGTGCCTCTATTTATAGTTTATAGAGGCGGTTACATGTGTAGAAATAAAGGAAGATATACATATCTGTTGATAAGATTTAATCTGTTAAGATTTGTGCTAGATTTGTGGAAATTTTCTATGTCGGAACAGGGAAATTTCTATTTATTTGTTTGTTGACGTGTCATCCAACTTTTCTTCAGGTTTGTAGAGTCTTCCAAGATGAGACATCTTGCCGAGTTGAATATATTATCTGAGTTGAAGACTTAGTGCTTGCAATCGGGTTATTCTTTTGTATTCGACCCGTTGTCTTCAATGGACCAAAGTAGGATCTCGGATCCACTTCCAACAATTGTCCCTCCCATACTCAGAAAATTCTGGTGTCAAATTTCGAAGTCAGAAGGTTTTTCATCTTTCAAAATCTTTGGTCCACGTATCAATTTTCCAGTGGGCTAGTCGAACAGTCACCTCAGTTTCATGCGAATCATCATTTTTACCATGTGGTGTCGCTTTGATAACTTCCCGCTCAATTATAATTACCGTTTCGCTTCGTTTCAAATTTCAGTAATTCCCTAAAAATATTGTGCTTCTTCTTCTTTTACCATTTACTTTTCATTTGTGCAATCTTACTTGAATGACTTCCGAGTTCTTCTGTCTTCAAGCTTTTTCAAATTGTTCTAACTTCTTTTTCTTTATTCTTATTTGAAAAATGGGTCTCGATGATTTCAAGCTTCCTAACGTTGAAGCTGGTGTCAATTCTGCAATCGAGGGTTTTAATGCTCGATCTTCTAGGGTTCCTTTTAGGGTTTCTGAACCCTTAGCTGCTTTAACTCGGGACATTGTTGAAGTCCCTCCAGGATCTGGCCATGGAGATTCGCGGCCTGCAAAAAAGGTGAGGGATGATATGCCGCTAAGGATCAGTTCTCCAAGAGGAGGCGGTAGGAGTGGTTCTGCGAGTGCTTCTCGTGGAAGGGGTAGGACTACCACCAACTTCCGATTTACCCACACCAACGCTAGTTCGTGTTCAATTTTGGACTTTCGCTCTGAATGTGTTGGCTTAATAAGCCATATTAGGACTTTGCTGGAGCATCTCCCCTCCCTGTATCAGATGTAGAACCGTGAGGAGTATAAAGAGGCTTCGTATTTGCTGTTCTGTATTTGTATTGATTTTGATTGTTTCTTCGTGTTTACTGTCTTGCTTCTGACTTATGACTTGTTGTTTTCTCGATGTCTTTGCAGTTTATCGCTTGCATGAACAACATCATGTTAGAATGAGAGTGGTCTATTTCCAACCCGGAAAGCGGTTCTTGGAGGAATACGTCCAGCCAAGTTGCTGGAAGTTATCTTGAAGCGGCCAAACTTCGGTTTAATCTCTCTGAGGCAAAGAAGGAACTCGTTTGTGTTAAAGACAAGTTGAAGCTTGAGTGTGAGAACGTCCTCAAGTTGGTTGTACGCAATGAGGCTTTGTCGGAGTCGCTTGAATGTGCCGACTCTAATCAGGGTACCGCTTCCAAGTCTAATGAGAAAGCTGGCGACAAGCATCTGAAGCTATGTTTCGAGTTAGACACTATGAGGGGGGTCTTTGATTCTCGACTCCGGCAGGCCTTAGCTGTTGAGAACTTGAAGATTTTTAAGGTTCTTTGTAAATGATTATCTGACCGTTATGGCCGCATTGCTGCTCGGTTCAATAATCTAGACAGGAACCTTGAGGCCCGTTTGTCGTACGCCCAATTTATTGGCTCAAAAAATATTCTCCAATTGCTTTCCAGTCGTGGAGTCGACATCCCTCTTGCAGTTACCGAATTGATGACTGCCAAGGTGAACGAGTTCAAGGATTTCATTGATAAGGAGAGTTTGACACCGCTGCTTCCGGAAGACTTGGCCGTCCTTATTTTCGAAGTGGGAGAAGCCTCCAATGCTGGTGAAAGTGGACTCATAGAAGCACCATAATTTCTTTGGGCTTTTCTCGTAGCCTTTTTTTGTAATCGCCGCTTGGCCTCTTTTTTTTATAGAAGTTGCACATACTTTTGTACTCGGTGCTTTCTTTTGTAGATATTTTTCCTGTGTAAATGAAATGAAGTTTGACATTGATTATGAATGAAAAATTCGTTTAATTGATTGCCTCGTCATTTTACAAATTCTGGTTCCCGAGATCCTTTTCCCGTTTCTGTGCGTTTAGTCAAGTTTCTTCCAGTGTTTAGAGAGTTTGATTTCGTTTTTGATTAGGAAGAGAACTTTTGCGTTATGCGGCTTTTAAAGCTGAGATTTTAGGATTCAGTTTAAGTTTAAAGAACTTTGGACTCGGAAACCCTATCTTAAAATTTTATCTAAGCAATTTCCGATTATCTATACACAAGTCATGTTCTGTCTTTGTTTGAGATTTTTCATCTCGTAATTCTGTACTAAGCTTTGCTTTGTTGTTAAGTGACATTTTAATCTCGGTAAATCTGTACAAACCTATGCTTTGCCTTGTGACAAGAATTGATCTCATTAACTTGTATGAAACTATGTTCCGTCATTTTGTGAGATTTTAATCTCGGAAAATCTGTACAAAGCTATGCTTTATCTTTTAATGAGATATGATCTCATTAATCTGTACGGAATTATGTTCCGTCGTTTGGTGAGAAGTTAATATCATTATGTCTGCACAAAGCTATACTTTGTCTTTTGTCGAGAACTGATCTTAATCTCAAAACATCTATACAAAGCTTATGCCCTGCCTTTTTTGTGAGAATTAAATTCCCATCAATATTACAAGAGGTTAATCTTGTAATAGTCAAGTATTGGATACAATTTCCCGCGTTTGAGTTTGGTGAGTTTAGAACTCGGTTTTTAAAGATAAGGACTAAGCCTTAGTCAAAGATTTTTGAGATTGGACTCTGTGAAATTAAGTTTTGCGAGATTGAGCTTGGCGAGTTTAGAAGTCGGCATTTGAGATAAGGACTAGGCCTTAGTCGAAGATTCTCGAGGTTAGACTAGGTGAAGTTTCTGTGATTTGGACAAGTTTTTCGAGGTTAGGCTTGGTGAAGGTTTTGTGATTTGGACAAGTTTTCAGAGGTTGGGCTCGGCGAGATTTTTAAGACTCGGCTTAAAGATAAATTACATTTGTTTTTGTGAGAATTGATCTCGACTTGTGACTTTGGAGGATATTGGGTGTAACCCATTCTCTTTTTTTTTAGATGCCGAATAAGGACGAATAAATTTTTATAGAGTTCTAGATGGACCCGAAGGCTACCAACGTATCCCAAAGGTATCAAGCAAAGACGTAGTTCTTATTTCATTATTAATGAAGTAAGCAGAGATGCGTTAAGTGATGTATCTAATTCGCCGAGATGACGAGCCTTTAGTAGTAGTATCGCTTTAAGTTGATAGAGTCCCAACTTCGAGGAACCGGTACTCCTTCCATGCTAGCGATCTTGTAGACTCTTGGCTTTACGACTTCAAAGATGATGCATGGCCCTTTCTAATTTGCGCCGAGTTTCTTGGCATTGAGCTCACCTATGTTCTCGAACACTTTTCGAAGTACAATATCTCCGAATGCAAAGTGTCATCCACATACTTTCTTATTGTAGTACTTTGTGGCTTGTTGCTGATAGTTTTGTACTCGAGGAAGTGCCTTGTCGCATTCTTCTTCTAAACCGTCAATGCTATTTTCCATAACAAAATTGTTAACATCTTCATTCTTGGAAAGATGTTCTCGGTGTAGAGTTGGCATAACTATCTCGGCTGGAGCCATCGCCTCTATTCTGAGAGAAAGAGAGAATGGAGTTCGTCGGGTTGATCGCCAAGGTGTTGCACGATGTGACCATAATACGCCCTCTAACTGGGAAGGCCGACATCCCTTCTTTTTTAGAGAGTCACTTCTTTAGACCATCAAGGATTTGTTTATTCATGGCCTCAGCTAGGTCGTGAATGCAAGTGAGTTGTACCCCATTCGTACTTCTTCGATGGAGTTTTTTGTCGACTTGGGCGTAAAAATCACACTTGGCTTTTAATCGGCAGGCTTTCACCGTCTAGAATATACGCGAGGATCTTGTTTTGCCAATCCTCCTTTGGTTCGTCGTTTTGTTTAGCATCTGCCATCTTGGAATCTGATCCTTCTCGGACTTCGTCTATAGCCGATACGATTTCTAGATCTCCTTTTGGTAGGCTTATACTTGGGCGATCTATACTTTCCACTGGGATAACTTGTCTTTGGATGGGATCTGTTGTGGACGCAAGAGCTGCTAGCGCATCAGCAGATGTATTCTTGGACGTTGAGATTTTGTTGATCCTAAATCTCAAGTCTTTGGTCAACTCCTCAACCACGTGAAGATAAGTTTCCATTCGATCATTCTCTGTGTCATAACCTCCTTTAACATGGTTAACGACGAGTTTGTGTCGTAATGGCAATCAATACCGGTAGCTCAGATTTCCTTAGCCACTTTAATTCCTACAATGATTGGTTTGTACTCTGCCTTGTTGTTTGAAGCTGGGAATGCAAGTCGGAATAACTGTTCTAGAACTTCTCCCGTAGGGCTTTCTAGTCGGATTCCTACTCCTGAGCCATGTTTATATGAAGATCTATTCACGTATCTCCTCTATGTTTGATCTTTGGCCGACTCTAGATCCTGAGATAGCTCGATTACAAAATCGGCTAAGACTTGCAACTTTGCACTTGTGTGTCCTTTGAACTCGATGTCGTACTCGCTTAATTTGATTGCCCATTTTGTTAGTCTCCCTGACTGATTTGGACTATGCAGTATCATCCGTAGTGGATGATTTGCTAATACTATAACGGTATGAGACTGGAAGTATGTCGTAACTTCCTTGCTGAAATAACTACTGCTAGCACGACCTTCTCTGTAGTCGAATATCTAGACTCGGCTCCATCTAACGACTTGCTGATATAGAAGATCTGGTACAGAGTTCCTTTGTCGTCTCGGACTAGTACACCACTAACTACCGAGGTAGAGACCACGATGTATAAATACAGTGGTTCTCTGTTTTCTGGTTTGGCAAGTATCGGCGGTGTTGAAAGGTACTCTTTCAACTCAGAGATGGCCTTTTTGCAGGTTTCGTCCCACTTGAACTCTTTGTTTCCACGCAACAAGTTGTAGAGTGGAAGACACTTGTCGGTTTAATGTGATACAAAGCTGTTCAGGCTGGATATTCAGCCTGTTAGTTTTCGTACTTCTCGCTTATTTTTTGGATAAGGCAATTCTTGAACTACTGTGACCTGCTTCGGATTAGCTTCGATTCCTCTTTGAGTGGCTATGTATCCGAGGAATTCTCCCAATGTAACCCCAAAAGTACATTTTGCTGGGTTGAGCTTCATCTGGTATTTGTTCAGAGTCTTGAAGCATCGAGCTAACTGATCGACATGATCTTCTGCTTTTAACGACTTGACCAACATGTCGTCTATATATACTTCCATTGTTTGCCCGAGTTGGTTAGCAAACATTTTGTTCACAAGGCGTTGGTAGGTAGCTCTGGCGTTCTTCAGACCGAATGGCATTACATTTTCGCAATAAGTGTCCCAGTCCGTGATGAATGAAGTTTTATCCATGTTGTTGGGGTGCATCTGAATCTGATTATATCCCGAGAAAGCATCCATGAACGAAAGAAGTTTGTTTTCAGCTGTTGCTTCGACGATTCGGTTGATATTCGGAAATGGGTAGCTGTCTTTTGGATATGCTTTGTTGAGATCAGTAAAGTCTACACAGACTCACCATTTTCCATTCTTCTTTGGAACGACTACAGGATTGGCTAGCCATTCAGGATATTGAACTTCGGTGATAGATCCGATTTCAATCAGCTTTTTGACCTCTTCAATACGGCCTTTGTTCTTTCTGGGCCAAGCTTTCTTCTCTTCTGTTTAATCGGCTTATATGTCGGGTCGATATTTATCCTATGACTTGTGATTGCCGGGTTGATTGCAGGCGTGTCACTTGGTACCCATGCGAATATCATCACATTCTCTTCAAGGAGCCGAATGAGCTTCTCCTTGATTGGCTTGCTTAAGTTGATGCTGATGCTTCCACATGTTGTTGGGTCAGCCAAATCGATGTTGACGAGTTCAACACTCGATTGGTTTGGCTTCTCGGGAGTAGGTGGTTCAGTTAGTACCATACTTCCTATTGATGCAGCGGTCATTCATGATATGTTCCTTAGCTTCAACTCAGCAATGAAGCAAGTTATAGCCATCTTCTGATCACCTTTGAGTGTATAAACTCCTTCGTTTATCGAAATTTTAACACATTGATGATAGCTTGAGGGCACAACTTTCATCGTGTGTATCCAAGGTGTTCCTAGGATCATGTTGTAGATTAGTGGCTCATCTACAACAAGTAGTTTGATCCATCTCGTAATTCCAGCAACTTGGACTGCTAGCTTCACCATTCCGATCGCATTGATTGTGCTTCCATCAAATGCGGTCAAGTTCCTATCAACGGGTTTGAGTTGAACGTATGGCAGTGCCATCTTATCCAAAGTCTCTTTGAATATAAGATCCACTGAACTCCAAATATTAATGAGAATTCGTGAAAAATCATAGTCGGCAACTCGAAGTTTGATGATTATGGGGTCATTATGTGGGAAGCTGACTCCCTTAACATCTTCGGCGGTGAAAGTGATCACCGAATCCACGACGTGCATGCACTCCATAAAGGGCTCCTCGTTGACTGTGGCGACAACCTTTCGTTCGTACTTCTTGATTAAATGAATAGTATCGTCACAAAACTGCAATCCACCCATGATTAGACCAACAACAACTTGTGGATCATCGGATCCATCATTGTCTCCTACTGTCTTTTACCGCTTAGTTGCTTCTAAGATATCATCCTTTGGATTCACCGATTTGAAAGCAGCTTCTCGTAACTCGGCTTCCTTGCACTTTGTACCTCTGGGTTTCCTCTTCTGAAACCTCCAACTCTCCTTTACTGAATTTCTCAGCAAGGAACTGTTGCAGTTGTTTGTACTTTGCGGTCGAATGACCTACTTCCTTGTGAAACCCGCAATATTTGTTCCGATTGTAGGTGTTGTTGAATGACTTATCGTAGGGGCTGCTACTTTCCCCAACTTAGAAAGCAGTTGCTGAGTTTGCTTTCCCTCTATTATGCTATCTTGGCCTGTAGTGCCCTTCTCTCAGCTGTTTAGTTGCCGAGTTTCTCTGTGTATCTTGATTCTGCGAGAGAATTTGTTTTTCTCTACATACTCTGCATGTCTCGCCGCTCTGGAAGGGGCACCAGAGATTGTATTGTGCCTACTGATGAAAAGGTCCTGCTTAATTGCCTCATCAGTCACCATTCCAGTTTGGAGGGCTTCAATAGTCATGTTGTCACTGACTTTGGCTTTTGTCATGATCTTTTTGAAGCGTCCGAGATACGACTTCAAAAGCTCGTCAAAGCCTTGCCTTAAGGATCTCAACTCAGCAGTCGAGGTGTTATGATTACGAATAAGGTGTATTGCTTCATAAACAACTCGACAAGGTTGTTGAAGCTTTCGGTTGACCTGGCTGGCAGCTTAGTGAACCATACCAAGGCATCTCCGGTCAAATTCTCTGCCAAGTGCTGACAGTAAGCTGCATCTTCATTGTCTATGGTGTAGTTGGTCCAGTTCATCATAACATTGAAGGCGCTCATAAATTCTACCAGGTACGAATTCCCATCATAAGAGGGGCATTGGAGCCGCAATCCTCTGTTTATCGAGACTCTTCTTAGTCGCGGTGCGAATGGCAAGTTCTGTACCTGAGTTAGGATCCTTCCTATCTTGAGTACCAAGCTGGTAGCTTGATGGAATTTTGACCTCATGTCGTCCATCATCTTTCGTACGATTGCCGCGTCTAACATTGCTTGACCGTGTTGTCCAGACGTGCTCGCTATGGCAGAATGATCTTGTACCAAGGTGTGCACTGACTGTGGACTCTGTAAATCTCTAAATAGTGTTCTTTGAACACTAGCCAATGCTTCCACGCACGGCCTATTAACCTGTGTAGTCGGGAGACTACTCTCATTCAAACGAGATTCGAGTTTATTGAATCTTTCAGCGTTTCTTTGGTCAAAAGCTTCATGCTGTGGGATAAGGTTTCACACTAAGGTCCCGAGTGTTGGTGATCCCGATGGTGGTGGCGGAAGATTAATATCTTCCCGAGTATCTTGTTGGTTCTCTTTCTGAGTTCGAGTTGAATTCAGGGTTGATCCATTCTTTAAATTGATGTGCTCCGAGGGAGAGGTTCCCTCCTTTCCGGTGAGCTGATGTTGATTCGCCTTCAACCATCTTCCTTCTCTCAGAGTTCTTTCTTGCTTTTGTGAAGATGTCCTTCGATATCTTCCCGATAGACGGTGCCACTTGTTGGAACCGGTCTTAGCACAATGAGTACTAAAATGGAGGTTCCTGATTAAAAGAGTAGAGGAGAATGGGCAAGGACACTTGTAGATTGGATTGGGAGCAAGAGCTGTTTAATTAAGAACAAGAAGAGATGATTGCCGAATTGATGTTCTTATTAGACTTTAGTATGCCAAAAAGTGGATCCGTTTTTCAAAGGATTGTGCGACTATTTATACTTTATAGAGGCGTTTACATGTGTAGAAAATAAAGTAAGATTTACAAATCTGTTGATAAGATTCAATCTGTTAAGATTCGTGCTAGATTTGTGGAAATTTTCCATGTCGGAACAGGAAAATTTCCATTTATTTGTTTGCTGACGTGTCATCCGACTTCTCTTCAAGTTCGTAAAACCTTCCGAGATGAGACATTTTGCCAAGTCGAATATATTATCCGAGTTGAAGACTTAGTGCTTGCAATCGAGTTGTTCTTTTGTATACGACCTGTTGTCTTCAGTGAACCAAAGTAGGATCTCGGATCCAACTCCAACACTAATAAATAATTATAATCATTTATATATATTAAACAATACTATATTACATAACTAATTATAATAATACTTGACTTATCAACAAAGCAATAAGGATTGTCTAAAAAACCAAATAAATAAATATAAAGTATTATAATTATTAACCACTAAATACATAAATAAATAAGTCATAATTCTTAATAAGTTTAAAATTGCATAGCCACATAAACACCTTCTAATTGTTTGGAAATATAAACCGAGAAACATAGTCCCAAAGGCATACTTCACATGCTCCTTCAATTGGTAGATCAATTCCTTGATCCTCTGCCCAACTATCCAAGTAAGGAATGACCTCAATAAAATCTCCATTGCATTCACATTCTCCTCTAATGTATGATTGTTAAAGAACATTCAACTGATTTTCTCCTTTCCAACGAAGAGGAGCTGGTCCTTTAAAGACATTTCCTCGAAGGTCTCCTACATGCTCTAATGTTTCAATTAACGTCGATCTCAGTAAACTTCTTAATACTATGTAACCTTCATCTCTTCTATTCCCACCAATACATATCAAAATGAATCCATAAAGCAGTTTGGCCTCTTGAATTCCAACATCACTAGCTTTCAGTAACCTATCTAAACCATCTTCTTAGTTACCATCCACAAAATAGTCTCTTATATCACATCGGTAAATCACTTCAATATTACTGGAATCACATAACATCCTATGGAATTTATTGAATATATTTCTTCTGTTTGGTAACGGATAAAAAGGAACATTACCGATAGAGATGTTGCGGAGAACTTCATCTTTGTTACATATGTCCCTAAATTCTGGACAAACAACTCTCACATTATGAATCTCTTCAATCCCTTCAAATCCACATTTACAAATAATTTTCGTTAAAATTTCAACGGGCATATCCATGAGATTTGTAACTTGGACATCCTTTTTCTGTAAACAAAAATAGAATTAGACTTATTTAAGTATATAATGATAAATTAGTTTGGTTTAAATAAAAATATATTCATAGATGTAATTCTCTTTAAACATTATTTTTATATAAACCCTTAAAAACAAATACATTTTAAAATTAATATAAAGGAAATGATACTGTAAAACAATATATAAATTTCAAAACTCTATTACTTTTCCGCTAACAACTATTTATAAAAGAGTAAACTTTGCATCAAGTTTTACCAAATTTCTTTTCTCAATTTGTTAATACTAATTTGATAACTTATTTGTCTAAACAGAAGTCAGTGTAGCATAACTTACCTGATTTTCTTTCGGATTTGAATCCCAATCTCTTTTTATCTATCAAATCAATATAGCCTCAATAAGAAATTATAACAAAATCTCTACGTAAATAAATAAATATCCATTTTACATATATAAAATAAAGTGATATCGTCGTTATTAGTCGATTCTTAGCGATGATTTCAAAATAATAACTGGGATTTGTAGCAGGGAATACGAGAGAAGGAGTTTGTGTTGTGCTGTGTTTTTTCTTATTGAGATTGTGGATTAAGGAAGAAGAAGTTATAAAAGTCTTTTTGACTTTTTTTTTCTCAAGTTAGAAGATTTTCCTGCATGTAATGATTACAACAGTTACTGATAAAGTAGTGTATATTTCCTTAGTTTTTATATCAAAACGATTTTTTGTAAGAAAACTTATTAAAATGATATTTATATAATGTACTAATTATTTGGTAGTTATGTATATTTTATTTAATTTTCTTTTTATAACTTATTCTTCCTTAATCTACCAAATGTAAATAATCTTATTTATGATAAGTAGTTCATCTTTACAAGTCTATACAAACACACATATACTATATTATTTAGTATTTTCTAGATATTTATTAAATTTATAAATATCAAAAACCAAATTTAGTTTTTCTAAATTATAGTATTAACAATTATTAAAATGCATTAAATATATGTACAAATACATTTTTTGGAAAGTTACATATCTACATCCCTAATGTGTACATATAAAATATTTTTCTTTTCTTAAATTTTCATCAATATATAATGTATAATTGAGTACAATCAAAATCAGAATATCTATTTCGGGAGAGACATAAACATTCACGTCATCACTAAATATATTTAATCTGATTTAAATTTATTTTATTACTTTTTACATGTTTAGTTACTTTAATTTTGTTTTGATTATTGGTTTCTATTATTTTTAATTTCTAATTAAGCTATGTGCATTTAATATTAAATTATGTTATGCTACATTATGCATATAAAATTATAATTGATAATTGTATATATAATATGAATTTATTACAATACTATTTTTGATTATATTCAAATTGATGGTTTAATTTGTGTGGTTATAATATGAATTATGTTTTAGAAATTTTATATTTTTAAAAAATTATATATTGACATTATAATCATAAAAATGAATGTAAAAATCCATTGTTTGATATCCACATTCATATTAAATTGATCAACATTAACTAAATAGATTAAAATAGTGCAACCAAACAAATAAAATAATTTAGGAATTTTTAATATATGAATTTTAACATATGTAATTTTTTAAAACAAAACAAATTCTAATTTTCCAGGATTATTAATGCAAATTGGTATTCCAATAAGCATATCTCACAAGCTTTTGATATTGGTTCATCAAAACTCTCATCCTCATCATTCCAACCTTCAAAAGTTAAAACAATCACAGAAAATAATCATAGAAAATTATCATTTTATACTACATACTTCTTATACAATCTAGATAACTAATTTAAACATTTACCAAACACATATCACCACAACAATGAACATAAAAGTCTTTTCAGATTACTGAATTAGAGAACTTACAAGATAAAATGTTCATAATGCATAATAACCAAATTCAAAATATAAATTACATAGCAACTTAACAAACACAAAGCTTAAGGTAATATAAATCAAAATTGATAGTCACACAAGCAAATTTCACATGCTTTTGAAATTAGTTCATCAATTCCATGATCAACATCATCCCAACCTTCAAAAAAAGGAACAACCATTGCAAATTCACCATTGCATTCGCATTGACTTCTATCATAAGACATACTCAGAATTCTCATTCGAAGGTCTCCTTGAATTCGAAGTTCTACTGGTCCAAAGCATACAAGATCTCGAAGTTGAGCTAAGTATTCTAATGTTGTTCCCACCGTTGGCCTTAATAGATTTCTTAAGACATTGTACCCTTCCACTTTAGTTTTTTCTCCCAAACATACCATAGTTACTCCATAAACAAGTTGTGCCTCCAAAATTCCAAAGTTACTTGCTTTAAGTAACTTATCTAAATTTTCTTCATGAAGACCATTAACAAAATAATTCCTAACACCGGTTTTGTATATAGCTTCAATGTTACCTACCTCACATAACCTTTCATAGAAGCTTGATAACATTTTCGTTAATTCCCATTGGATCGAAAGGTACATTAATTACCTAAAGACAGCTTCCTCTACACTTCATCTCTGTTGCACATCTCACAGAATTTTTTGTAACAAGCTTAACATTCCTAATTGTATGTAATCCTTCAGGTCCACATTTACTACATATGTCAGTTAAAATCTCATCCGACAACAATAGTATATTCATGTTCAAATCTGGTCTTCTCTGCAAACATTAAAATAAAATTTAATATACATTATTAGAATGCTTCTAACATTTTAAATATATGTTGATCAATAAGAACTATTTTTCTTATTTAAAACTCTTTCCATTAAATCAAATATCAAGCAATAGTCTAAAAATATTTATTCTATATACTATCTTTTAATATATATTAAAAATCTATGGGTCGACGACCTATTTCCACCTTTAGTTTGTGGATATAACAACTGGTTCACCCATTGTTCTCGTGTCAGTTTAATTGCACTAATAGCTCGTAATCATAGTCTAATTGCACCCAGACTTTACTATGCACAATCTAATTGCACCCATACTTTACTACAAACAATCTAATTTCACAAACCACGGGTTTATACTTAACCAAATCTTGGGTTACAGTTTTAACCCACGCTTTGACCAATTTTAAACCAAATTTAAGACCCAAAAACACCAATTTACGACCCGATTAAAAAGAATTACACAATTTCAAAACCCAGAACACAAACCCTAAATCCCCAAAAATTTTGAAAGATCTTTGCGTAGTTATCTCATTCTCCTCCTGATTGTTTGTTAATGGAGTCAACGGCACCAGATTCGTGGCATCTGATTCTGATAACTGAGAGAACCGGTGGAGGTGGAAGGGATGATGAAACACACGATATGGAGAATTCAGACGACGATGAACAAGCTGAGAGACATGAGTTTGAGCTTGAGCGTGAGTTAGCTGAATTTCGAGATGAGCCTCGTCTGAACCACAATGTTTTGCCTGAAACTAATGATGAAGAAAACACCAAGTCAGAGAAGGAAGAGAAGGATCACGGACAAAGAATCGGGATTATACTCCTCCTAGTGAAGGAATGTTGGAAGAAAAAACGTACTACGGAGAAGAGGAAGAAAGAAGTTAATGAATCTCCCACAAAGAAGAAATCAACTATCGAAAGGACTATGCATTGTAAGAGATATGGACAACCGGGACACAACTCACAATTCCACAAGGAACCAGCCACACAGGTTTGATTTGTCTCATTAATTCTCAATTTGTTTTTTCGTTTTTGTTAAGGCTTCACTCTATTTTCTAATTTTCCATCTGTTTTTTTGTTTTTTAAGCCTTCTCAAGGAGAATCAAGCGAAGAAACTTTAACACAAGGAGATCCACCACATGGAAAATTAACACAATTTCCATTGCAAGACGAAGCTTAAGTTTGATTTGCCTTTTGTACTTTTCGGATTTTTAGGATTGACATTATGGAACCATCGGCTTTTGAAATTGCTTTGGAAACAAACAAAACAAATGTTGAAATCATTTGTGTGACATTTTTATGTTTGTTTTTTGATGTATTGGATGTTTAAACATATTAATTTAATCTAAGTCTGTTTGTTTCTTGTCTTTTGTCATTTTTATTTGACATTGCAAAACATGTAAATCATTCATTATGTGAAAACAATAACATATAAAGCATTACCATTTACCATGTTCACATGTCTACAACTAACATAACAAGACAAAAAACAATAACAAACACACAGACATCACTCCACATGTTGACACAACCATAACAAAACACCAATAGCTGGACAATTGCAACAATTCTTGTTTTCACAGACATATAAAGCTAATCTAAGGTCTTGTCTTCATTCATCTAATAAACTTCAAGTTGATGCAGCTGATCATGAAGAGAATAACCAAGATAGCTACTATCTTCTTGAACCAATTATTAGCCTCCACCAAAACCGAATCAACTCTTTCAGATATAGTACTCTCCATCTCTCTTTGCATTCTCTCATTCTCCAATCGTGTATCCATAAGATCTTGAGGAAGACTACCAATTTTAACATCCAAGATATCAATTTCAGGAATGATTGCATCATCCATCCACCTAAAGACATGGTTGGCATTACTTAGCTACAAGAACAACAACAAAAGTAGTCACAAAATTCAAGTTCCAAATTGATCCATCTTGAATCATATGAGAACATCTACTACTCAATGACTAATTTCAACCTACACTAGCAGCTGCAGCATGAGCACATCAAAAATATTTCCTCTGAGGATTGTCTTTCGATTTGGAGAGCTTCAGCACAATTGGTTCCCTACACCAGCATCTACGAGGAACACCAATGATATTTCCTCTAGGCAAGGCACTTGATGAACCACTAGAGTTGCCAGAAAGATTACTCATTCTCGATTCAAGGAGAAAAATTTGGGAAATTTTAGGGTTTGATCGCAAAAGAAATTGAGAAATTTTAAAAATCTGATTTCGAGTCATATACACAGCAGCCGGGTCATAAAACGGGTCCAGCAAATAGTTTTGGTCTGGTTTTAGATTTGAACCAATATTGACATAATACCAAGGTAACCATCACAGATATTTAATTAGATTGTGCGTAATGAATTTTGGGTGCAATTGGACTATGATAACGAACTATAAATGCAATTAAACTGATACGAGAAGAATGGGTGGACCAGTTGTTATATCCAAAACTATGGGTGTAAATTCGTCGTCGACCCAAAATTTATCAAAACCCCTAAGTACATAATCAGTTTCTGTTTTATATAAGTCTACATTGGTTTGTAATGAACAAACTTAACAATATATATGTTGGTTTGTTAGCTTCTAAACCCTAACTTAAAAATCATTTTTTTATTCTAAATATTTGTCTTACGAATTTCTTTTCAATTTTGCGACAATCAGTTCTCTATACACTTCTTGCTTATTAAAAATAATAATAAACAAAATTACCTGATTTTCTCTTTGAATAAAAATTCTATCTCTTTCCATCTATGAAAGCAAAATATGTTTTATGATTAATTATATCAATATATACATGTAAATAAACTGCATTTCAAGTCAAAATATAAAAGATTGATAAGTACCTTTGGTTTTTGATCGATTACTCATTGCACCTTTTTGTTTTCATCTACGAAAATTCTCTCTCAAAGAATTTTAAATGGTGATATTTGAAATTTTTGAGATATAAACCGTGTTTGATTGAAGACGAAAAGAAAAAAATCTTTTTGATATTTTCTCGGCTAATTTGGAAGATTTTCTTACTTACAATCATTTTTCGATTACAAATAAAAGTAAGTATTATATTTTTATTAATATTTTTATTTGTTTAATAAATTAATTTCTCATATAACATAAAAATAACTACATATATATACCATTATAATTATAATATACTTTAAAACTATCTCGTGATTTAAAATATAATTCAACGATCTAATATAACAAACTCTAAACCCTAATTCTAATCATATATTTCTACCTATTGTTTATCTCAAAATTTACTTAAGTTAATATATAGTTAAGTTGAATTTTATTTATTTGTGTAAGTTCTATATAGGCTCATTTAATTCTGATCCAATAAAATGGATCCAACAATATTGTAACCAGAACAAATTTAACAATTGGATTAACTAAAAGTCCATAATTTATGGATATTTGAATGCTATAATGAGCCTACTTTGTTCTACAATATTTTTTTAAAAAAATTGCTATAACGAATTCACATGCTATATTTTTTTTTTGAATTCAAATGTATTCTTATAAATTATAATGGGATAAATTTGGAAAGACAATATATGTGGTTCCAGAAAATAGTTAAACCAATCTAGCATAGAATCATATATTCTTTACTTAAATATCTTTTTTTCATTTGTTTAGTATATTATTGAATTCAGCGAACAGGTAGTAAACCCTATTTTATGTCTTCTATATACTCAAAATAGATAAAGTCAATCTATATATATTATTCATTACTTTTACGTTTCTTTGTCATTCAACTACTTATAAAAAGATAATTTTCTAAGAAAACAAAATGGATTGGATTTCTTAGCCCAACAGTATCCTTATTTCAATTGTCTTTTATTGTATCAGTTCATTCTAAGTCGTTTTTCCTAAATCTCCGGTCAGTATGCATTAAATTGTATAGCATATTTGACAAACCTCAAGTGCAGTATCGATTTTCTCTAACAGATGATCTCTTCCAACCTGCTTTTGCTTCCCCTCAAATCTACTATAGAAGGTACCAACGACTACAAAATAATGGAAACCCTGAAGCATTGTATCGTTTGGGAATAGTATGCTATTGGTTTGACAATCGTAAAGCTGATGGATTAATATTATTACATGAAGTTGCTCGAAGATGTCTGCCTGAAGCTATCTATCTTATGGAATCATTCTCATATGTCTTGGTAGTAGAGAAAAACAAGAAGGTTTTAATATCCTGTCTGTTTTGATCAAGCCTCTAATATCTGAAAATTTAAAACAACTTGAGATATAAGCGAACGGATAGATAAATATGTTATGTGGCTTGCACCAACGGTCTTGCTACAACTGAAAGTTAAATACTCCAAAGAGAAATGCTTTTGTGATGGTGAAACTTCTAACCTCTTGAATAACAACAATATATGACACATATATAGTACTAATACAGACATGAATACTATGTCGTCATGTAGCATTTGTATATGGGATTACAAAGTTAATCTTTTCATACTGTACATTCTTAGACTTTAGTATAAGAATACTTAATGAAATAGATCATTATTTTTTGTTTTATATTATTTTGGTTATATTTATTATGACTATAATTTATATCGATTATTATCAGTGTGTAGATAAATTTTGTTTATTTAATTTTTTATTTTTTCTATTAATTATATTAAAAAAATACTAATAGGTTATAAATGATTATTTGCATTTCCAGTTATAACTTTAAATATCAATACATGTTAAATTACAATTTAAATATTTATATTAAGAATCTAAAAAATATATGGTAAAAATAACCGGAACTTCTCTTTATATCATCTAAATACTTTGTATTGATTATCATTTACTTTTTGTTTATAAAAGGATATTATACAAATTTAAAATATATTTTGTTGTAAAATATACGGTAAATAATAAATTTAATATTAATTCCTGAATTTTTGTTATTAAGTTCTCTTAATATATTTTCTTTATTTTCTAAAAAATTATTATTTATATACCTAAAATGATTTGAAAAATCTACGATATTTCAGAAAATATATATATACAAATATAAGTAAGAATATATTCAATATTTAGAATATACTGTTTATATTCCTCTAATATTATCATTCTATTAAATACATATAGTTCAAAGACGATAAATACACATCCCATAAAAATAAATCCGATTTTGTTCTTCATTTGACATGTATACCTCTTTTTGTAAGTTATTTTCAATATTTCTTAAGTTCTAATGGTTTCTTTTTTAATATCTTTATCTGATGATCTTTTAATCAAAATTGCATCATATTGTGCTGTAAATTCTCTAAAAGATGTTTGTAACCTTAGATGCGTTGCAAAAAATTTTATACCTTATGTAATGAAAGTCCTATTCTCCTTAGACTTTCTTTAGAAGAATTAGAATTCAATCCAAGAGATATACACTCTTTTCAGCTCTACCAAACATGCCAGAAGTTACACAATCATGGGAATCCTGAACACTATATAGGTTGGGAATAGTACGTTATTTCCATGATAACGACAGACATGAAGGATTAAAATTATTGAAAGATGCTTCAGAAAGAGACAATATTGATGCAATGTATCTTTATGATGTTATTTTTGCATGTATCAGAGGATCATCAAAAAAACAAAGTCATCAACTTTTGTCTTCGTTTTTCAAAACTATATTGTTGCAAACCTACGAAAACTTTTTAACAGTTTGTTGTCGTGTGAAATGTTATCTCAATCCCACCAATTCATTGGTTTTCAAAGATTTAATGAATTCATATGTTAAAGTCATCTGTCCTGCGAATCACCAACCAATATATGGTGACACTGAAATATCCAAGGCATGCAAGATTTGCATATTTGATTTTGAAGTCTTTTTCTACACTAGATAGAAGCTACTTATTCGAAGAGAATTTTTGGTAAACAGTATTTTTTTGTTTCTTAATATTCTCAATTTTTTTGTACCATCCTATCTATTATATTAAAAGGATATTTATTATAGACATTATATTTGGTGCTTATATATATATCCATTATTTACATTTTTTTTGTTATTCAGTTCTTATTTATATATATTAACTTAATTAATTTTATGTTATTGATTTATTAAATTTTGTTATTATTTGTATAGTATATATAAATCATCTATTATATAAAATATACAACACATAATTTAAGGGGCTGTTATTCATTGCAGATTTTTAATGGATTTGAAAACACATATTTTTAATGGATTTCGACAAGTTTCATGGGATTTTAAACTACAATACTAATGGATTTCTTTGTATTTCAAAATCCTATCATGTTTACTCAATTTATGTTGTTCTAATAATAACCCAGCATTATTATCAGCTTTCTCCACGAACCTTTACTCCCAGTAATCTGATGTTTGGATCCTACCCAAATGTAACTAATCTAATGTTTTTTGTAAAGCAACGATATTTAATCTCTGTGGCTTCAACAAACTACCAAACAACAAAAGAGTGAAAAATCTGTAAACGACATAAGCAAAGATGTACACGTTTGTTCCTTTATTTCTTCTTCCTTCTCCACTTTTTCTATGTGAAAAACCAGTTTTTTATATCTTCTTCCTTTTTACCTGTAACTTTAATCTTTTCAGATGCCTAAATTTTTTATCCACTCACGCTTCTCTAATCGCCATTATCTTCTCCTTCGCCTTCGATTATATATTGTAAAACTCTTGCCATCATCGTCGTATGCATCTTTATGTAGTATATTCAATCTTTTTGTAGACAATGTTAATTAGCCTCTTACAATGTCTCTCCTCCATAAAATTACCATATTGGTCTCTTCTGAAAGTGGAATCCTATTGATTGACGTTGTGATTTTGGCTTTTTTTCTATTTCGATGGCAGTTGAGATCTGATACACCAAAGAGAAACGAGGAGAAAGAAGGACCTGGCAGATCCGCCGTTTAAGCAGTATTGAGAAGAGCCGATCAATGTTCAATATTAATTTTAGAATTTTTAGGTGTTTCAAATCAATGGATTTCAGAATACCAAGGAAAAATAGGTGATTTGTTTTAGTCGTGAAAGAGTTACAAAATCCATCAAAATCTTTTAATGACAAAATCCAACAGATTCTCAATCTTTCTAGAATAACAGGTGATTTTAATGAATTTCGTCAAATACTATTGAATAACGGTGGATTTTGCTCAAAATTTGAAATCCGTTAAAATCTATTACAATATAGGGTTCAATAACCCCTCCTAAATGTATATAAAAACTATATTTGAAGTTCAGAACAAATATTGATTATAAGTGTATATATAATTAACTATAGAGCAAAAATATGTTATATAATTTAAAGAACTGTGCCGAGAAAATGGCCCAGTGGTAGTGGCCACTTTAGAAATCCTCATACACTTGGGTTCGATTTTTCCCAGATGCAAGGAAAAGGAAGAAGGGAGTTTAGAGTTTGGGTTTTGACTATGGATCAACCTTGTCGATCCAATTATAGTAAAATTGACAAAAAAAGAGAAAAAAATGACTGTTAACTATGCAAACTACATATTAATTGTGTGTAGAAAAACGCATATATAAAACTAATGATGATTATTTCTTAACATTAATAATATCTAAGTAATAATTATATATAATCAAATTACATATAGATTAGTATAACATGTCATATATACATCAGAACACATAAAAATTATAAAAGAAATATACATATTAAACGAAACTACCCATTAATTCAAAATCAGTTTATATATTATTACTAAAAAATACGAATTAAAAATAAATTCAAATAACGATATACTTCAAAAAAAATGAAGAAAATATAATCTCGTGCATATGCACAAACATCATCTAGTCTTAATTGAATAACGAACTCTTAGTGTAATTATTCTCTCAGTAGTTTTCACTATTTGAGTTGACTCACCAATCCACCCGGGTAAACATATATCGAACCGGTTTGCTATCCGTCTAACTCAACCGGAATAGGTCGGTTTGACTTTATTTCGACCGATCTATTATTAAACAAAAAGGAAAAAGAAGATAATTAAAGATATTGAACGTGATGGACAAAATCTTGAAGATATGCAAAATCTCTTGATTTCATTCATATTTTTCCCTCTTTTTTATTTGATTTTAATTTATTTTCTTTCTTTCCTTCCACTTATATATTCTCCCCAACCTCCATTGTTTCACATCAACATAAATATATTTTGCTCTTCCTTTGTCTTTCAAATCCTCCAATTCTAAAACAGCAATCTTATTCTTCGATTTATATATCAAATGGCTGAAGTACTGCTCCCGAGGAAAATGGAGATCCCCAATGATCCTTCAAAGTTTGGTTCACCAGATCTTCTTCATGTTCTCGCCGTCGACGACAGTCATGTCGATCGGAAATTCATTGAGCGGTTGCTTAGAGTCTCTTCCTGTAAAGGTAATTATTTATATTTATTTTCAGGAACGCATCTTTCTGAGTAATCAAATTTGATTCCGACAGGTTGTCTGACTAAACCTCTGTTTTGCTCTTCAGTTACTGTTGTCGATAGTGCGACGAGAGCTCTGCAATACCTTGGCTTGGATGTAGAAAATAAATCTTCCGGTTTTGAAGATTTGAAGGTTAATTTAATTATGACGGATTATTCAATGCCCGGTATGACTGGATATGAACTCTTGAAGAGAATCAAAGTAAGCAATTAGATTTCATTTCATTGATTCAATTAATCAACTGAAGTTTTCGTTAAATACGAATATTATGCTTATCGAATCCTTTTTGGTAACATTTTCAGGAATCCTCAGCTTTTAGAGAAGTACCGGTGGTGATTATGTCTTCTGAGAACATTTTGCCTCGAATTGATAGGTATACTTCATTGTGATCTTAATAACATACCTATAGTAATTATGGTGAATATTAGTTTAGAATTCTTGGATGATCTAGATCTAACTAGGGAACAAAAATTTATTGTATTTAAGAATCAAATCAAAAGTATAAATCAAAAGTATAGATTTCTTTTAACCGATTGCATAATTTACCCAAAAGTTAAGTTGAGATTTGGTGATCTGTAGTGGGTCCCAAGATGATTTTATGTATAAGCAAGATCTTTGCTTTGGGACTTGATTCCGTTTTTGGTGATGTGATATTCACAATAATATAATTACATGATCTGGGTGGCCTGATCTTTGGTAGGGTATTGTGAAAACCACCTCACATGATTTATTTATTTTGCATATTAGGAAACCTCTATAGACCAAACTATAATAAAGGGGATATGTATTGTCGACAAACTCTCAATTATGAACTGGCCATGTTATGATTTTGCTTCAAGAAGTAAAACTTACTTATCCAAAGCTACTAACTGTATCGAAAGTGGAGTTTACTAAAACTGACTATCTTGTAAATTGGTTTACATTCAGATGTCTAGAAGAAGGGGCTGAAGATTTCTTACTGAAGCCGGTAAAACTCTCAGATGTAAAAAGATTAAGAGATTCTCTAATCAAAGTTGAAGATTTATCTTTCACAAAGAGTATCCAGAAGAGAGAGCTAGAAACAGAGAATGTTTGTGCTTTGGATTCATCTGTTCACTCGCAACGGAAACGCTCAAAGATCTGAGCTTCCCAATGCAAATTTCCTTGACAAGATGATTTTTTATATACAGAAGCTTAAAGACTCGGATCACTTAACCCTACCCTGATGATATTCTCCCCAACTTAATCACCTAAACCAATTTTCCAGCCGGTGATGGCCTTTTTTGCTGATTGAATTCACTGGGGACGAGAGAAAGTGGTATTTAATTCACATGGTATATATAGGAGAAAGCTTTATATTATATTCATTAGAAAGTGTTGAGGGCTTGTCATCTCAAATGTTTTATGGGCCGGAAAATGGAATTGATATCCAGGTCCATTAAGATGAACAAAACAGAAGAAGAAGAGAGTTGGGCCGGTTTGGAAAAAAGGCCCGCTTCGGATAAGTTTGTTGTAACAAACTTATGAGCTCAAGATCCATCAAGAGCTATAAGTTGAGTCTTCTTCATCCTCTGAAATTAGAAGTTTTTTGTAACTCATTTTTCCGCCATTGTTGTAATCTGGAAACAAAAGAGAGAACTCAAGTTAGTGGATTCCAGGTGATAACCTGAAGAGAGATGTACCCAATTTGGGGAATTCTATAAACTCTTGGTGCATCGTTTTTCTTTTATGTTGTTTTTTGTTGAGCTATTAACACACGAGAGACGCAGAGAGAGAGAGAGAGAGATTCATACATTTACTGGATGATTGTGATCATACTTGATAGCTTGCACTCACAAGTGGTATCAGAGCTTCAGGTTCGAAGCTGAAGGATTAGCAACTATCGAAGTTAAGAGAAGATCACGAGATTACGTCGAGGCTGAAAGAAACTTGTTCGATTGAAGACGGAGTCAAAACCTGAAATCGTTCTTCAAAGAATTCGATCAAGGTCACCGATAACAAGAAACTTAATCGCACTCTGCAAGATAAAAGCAAGATAGAAATCAACTTATCGAATCCAAGAATTGAATTGATCAGGAAAACATATCGCTATCTTAACAACACAGAGAGATAGGATGGAGGCAACACCTGGGAAATTCGAAGTAGAAAGGTTTGATGGAAAAGG